>VYZW01061531.1:1026-14091 GCA_013401315.1 Balaeniceps rex | reverse complement strand
CGGCCGGAACATGGAATGGCCTTCTGACAGGGTTGTAGAAGTACAATTTAGATGCTGAATGAAGTGGCCAAGGAGAGCAGGAGCTTACATGAGATTGGGAAAAGGAGAAGATGGACAAGCACGTGTAGTGAGCTGCAGTGAAACCTCAGGGCCCTTCCTTTTGTTGTGGTGCAAATGTCCTGACTCGTACTCACCGCCTGGTCAGCTTTCTGGTATATTACACAAACATGCACGTGCGCACGCGCACACACACACAGAGATGCTTGCTAAATAGTCTACGTGTTTTCAAAGGGTGCAGTTTTCTGCTATGGCTTCTGCATGGCCTGATAACTGGAGGGCCACAGGGCACATTGTTTAGAGTTCAAGTGGCTGACCGCCTCAAGCCGATGCCAAAATATTATGGGTCGAGGAGAGGACTGACATGAATCGTACTGCAAAGGGTCTTCAAGGAAGCAAGTCAAAGACAGCGCGCTCATTTTCTGATCACAAAGTTACCTGGCAAAAATCCTTGTGTGGATTTCATGTGGCCGCTGTTGCACTTTGAGCTGATGGTTTCAGAGAATTGTTAAGCACGGGTGTTTTATACCACTGTCTTACGAACTGCACTGGGACTCCTATGGGAAGATGCATTGCACCCATGAGAGCTGTGCCCTCCAACAGCCCCTGTGGGGCAGGAGATGGGGTGGTAACAATATGAAGCATACCATTTTATCTGCCAGAATCCTTCCTCGGTGTTCGTATGCGGTATGAGTGCTTCTCTCCCAAAGGGGCTGAGCATCAGTGCCTGTGCATGATGGGGAGGAATAGCCAGGCCTTTTAAAAGAGGGAGGCATCGGGTACTCAGCACTCTCCATTTCAGGGATCAGAATAGGAAACAGTTGTTACACAAGGGCAAATGCTCGATATTTGGGTACCCAAAGCAAAGGTCACAAATTCCCATTTTGATAGTCAAATAGTGGCCTTTTGATGTAGTAAAGATTTAGAACTCTGTGGCTGATCTGGACACTGGCAGTGTTTAGGCATCTGAGGGGAAAATTTGCTTGTCTTCAAGGTACTTAAATAAGGAGCCTTGCCCTGCAGCCCACCAGTCCCCAAGGACCGGGAATAGCCTGAAGAGAGGAGAGTGAGCATTTTACCCTACCCTAAGAGTTTGTTATTGCATTCAGTAATGTCAGGTTACCATAACAGGGTGAGTTATGGTACCATGTACTAAAAATTTTCATTTCTGCTCCAGAAATCAGGCTGAGGTGGCAAAAATGAAGCAGACTGTTTCCCAATAAAGCAAATGAAAATGTAAAACGACAAACAGATTTTTTGTAGAAAACATTTAATAATACGTTGTTAGGAATAATTACACTCTCACAAGCAAATTATGTGTATGTAAGATGCAGTTTTTTCCATTAGCCGATTGAGTACCTAATTAGACATACAACCAAGTCCTTGTACAGAGCAATGAGACTGTGAATATTTCTTAAGAAATGAACAGTAGGAATGGAAAATCCAGTAGAAATGAAATAAATTATCATCGTTTTCTCTCTTACATAGAAACTACTCCATAAATACATTTACAAATGCCATGGAAATCACAATAAATAAATACCAAACCCAGTGTCTTACAGATTCTGTAGGCATGTACAGATTTTTTTTTTAGACTTTAGATTTTTAAAGTCAGAGATCACAGTTCACAGTCTAGCCACAGGCTAGTTCAGGAAACTGTTGTTGACACAACATACTAGTGCGCTCCAGGGGAGCAGGAGGAATTACTGGTTTGCTGGTGTAATAGCAAAGTAGTAAGGCTTAGTGTAAATAAGCTGTGCTATAAGTGCATTGCACTTAACTAGTTGTGTTTGGCTGCCAAGGGTTCTTCATTTCCTTTAGCAAACCACTTTTCCTATTCACCGTCTTCAGTGGCAATGAGCAGCGTGTCCCGCAGACAACACTGACCATTTTGAAAGGCTTTCTTAAATAGATGCAGTTAAATAAATAAATAAATAAATACATAAAATCATCCATAGTTAACATAATAACGCTGATGCAGGAGGTGGAAGGTGGTACACTGCCTGAACGATGCTTTTCCCAAATGTTTCTCTCAACGGAGGAGCGGGAGCAGTTCCCAGATTTTTTCTGTCTTGGTGTTTCTTACAGTGGTGAGTCAGAATTGAGTTGAGCCCTGTTAAGAGGTGAGGGAAGAGGATAATTTAAAAGGAGGTTCAAGAACATTTGTCTTTGCTTAGCATTGCATGAACAGTTAAGGCTGAGCGGTCTGTTTCCAACTCTGTGTGCTATCTTGAGGAATAGAGAGAATAAAGGTGATGTTTTGAAAGCAGTTACTGAAATCCCAGTGTGTGCATATCTGGTGCCCAGCTGGGAAACTTCTGCAGCATGAGTTTCTGCGTTTACTCGCATCAAGAAACTCATTAACTGGGAAATATGAATTATTAACATACGCTACTGTAAGTGAGGGGAAGATGAATTTTTTTAAAGCCTCATTTTTCGAAGGGAGCCGATCCCTTCTGTGTTCCTTTCCCTCCAGACGGAGTTGCCGGTACTCAAAGGTTTAGTAGTGACGTATCGGCTTGAACAAGGACCCTGCAGCAGAGTCAGAAAGACTAAGACTAATTCTATAATTAAGCAGCAAGTTTCCTTGTTCTTTAAATCTGATTAAGAGAACATGGAAAGTATCACTAAGAAATCCTACAAATTGGCTTTTTTGGGAGGTTTACCACTCCACTGCCCAAACTGAGAGGGAATGGGACTTACTTGGCCAAAATCGCCTTTATGATCAGCTGTACCCAGGGAGCAGTGGGCTCCAAGCACACCTCTTTGCCGTTATTCAGAGTAGCTCTGCAAAACAGGGAATAAAGAAAAGTCAGGAAACTACTACTTGGACTTATTTTACTCACAGAAGATAATATTACATTTTTAGATTAGTTAGTATAAATTCATCCCGACTGCTCTAGGTTAGGCTTGGCCATTTTGTTATAGGTGTTCCACAACAGAGGAGACTAAAACCGTCCGGAAGTTGTGCGAGTCTATGTGCCTGCTCTCAAAGCAGTCACACGTTCCCAAAAGTCTTTCTCAATATATATGGGTACTTGGTTTGAATTTGTTTACGTTAGTAAAGCTTTCTTACACAACGACTGAAACCTCCAGTGGTGAAAAGGTGTTTCAGCGCTATAAGGATTTCAACATTTTAGTCCCTCCTCCACGCTATTCAAGACCAGATTAGTTTCATTGTTTCCCTAAATCTGCTTGTGGGAACTTAATCTTCATCTCTGAGACTGATGCAGACTGTTTTAATGGGAGTTTTGCCTGCCTAATAAATGCAGGATTTAAACTACGTTATTACCTCGTGTATTAAGAACTGACCAGTCCTTGAAATTCATGTTCTGCCACCAGAAAGATTTAATATGTCCCGTGACAGATAAATAATGATCAGTTCAGGAATACGTGAGGTTATAGAGACGATGAAAAACATGGTGTGTTACCTAAAACCGTCTCTCTCAAAAGAGTAATGAAATCCACTACATCATGTCAGCCTGCTAACCGTCGTACTTGCATGAGGCGTAAAAGCCCCTGCAGCGGCAGCGGGCACAGAGTGTCGGTGAAGAGGAGAGAGGCTCTTGCAGAGCTACTTACATGACTTCAACGTTCTTGCAGTGGGGGCCGCTCTGTGTCAGCTTCACATCTTGAATGGATTTAGGAGGGATGAACTTCGAATGAGTGGCTATGCACTGGCACCGGAGCTCGGTCCCCATCCTTGCCAGGGTCCTACCTGTGAGCAGAAAAGGAAGATCGTGGTTTGAGAGGCGGTCTTACCATCACTGTATCAGACGTAAAGCATGACTGCTCGATCTTAACAACATTCTCAATTAAAATACTGCATTTGTCCAAGCTGCCTAAATCCTCACAGTATAAAGATCAGTTCCTTATTTGCTTCAGAGGAGCTGATGCCCAAGTACATTTAAAACTCAATTAACGCATCTTTTGGAAATAAAACCACATATTTCGTGGTTACTTGTACTGACCACACTGTACAGTTAGTTGCATCGTTTTAATATGTGGATCGACAAACTGGCAAGCATACAGAAGACAGAGCCCTAGATTTTTTCATTAATTGGAGGCTTGTCCATGCTTCTGTGTGCATATTGTTTATTCTCCATTCCCAGCTGTATATTACTTGCTTGAGGCAGTATGATCATTAAGTAACAAATGTGAGGTCATAAGCTGTTCTTTGTGTGGGAAGGGAGAGAAACGTTCAAACACTTAAGAAGAAGATCCTGTCTCTAGCTGCGTACACTCCAAGTGAAACATAGAAACAAAGCAAATTTAAGTTGCATCCTTAAAATCTTTCCCACAAGATGTCAGTAACTCTTCAGTACAAGGGCTACGTGGTAGATTTCTGACTGAAGAGAAGTTGCTGAAAATCTCTCGAAAGAAACTAATTCGCTGGAACAAATATAAAGCTACCTCTCTGCAAGGACAAGCATCTCGGTAGATGCCTGGGCAATACTCCAGGCACGGGGATCTTGGGAGGGATTTACTTACCTTGAGACATAGATGCTGAAATCAGGAAAAGAGCCAGGACAGTCACAAGTTTGCCGTTCATGATTAGACCGGAGTTTTTCGCTGGGTCCTTTAGCTCTGGTTCTGTGGAGCAGTGACCTCTCTTGTCCCGGAGGATTGCTGATGCCTGGTCTGGGCGATCCATCTTGCTTATATACCGTTTTGTGCCCTGCAGGAGTGCTCTGCTAGCATGTAGATTGCGTTAGAGGAATTTCCCAGATGCAGTAAAAATGAGTCACATGACTGTTGTGAAACTAGATGACGAGGAATTATTCTGCTACAAATGATGTAATTATTAATTTATTAAAATATGTAAATAATAGCCATGCATTCCGATTTCTTTTGTAGACTTTTGTAAATTTTGTGCTTTTTCTAATGCATAACCTTATTTAGTAATATAACTTTATGATGGTTTCAGTAACTTTTTGTTGTAACTTTTTATTATGTTCTTCAGCATAATAACTGTTGTTTGTAGGGATGCCAGATCTAGACTTGGAATATTTAATTTCTTATCTCCGTTTGTGGTGATAGCTTCTACTTATGTGATTTTAAGCCACTGGAGTGGTAATCAGGCAGTGCTGAAATCACTGAAAAGCTTTTTCGCTGGGGTCAGGATTTTACCTCGGCATTATTTTGATGTTAATGATTTTAATTTTTTGTTCTTTTCTTTTTTTCTGTTCAAGTGGCATCTTACAAAGTAAATTCATCTCTAATGCTATCTGTTCAGTAAAGGAATTGAGGCTGCAGTGAGGCTGCTGTTTCCTGTGGGAAGCAGATACTAAATTCTGAAAGGCTTTGAAAATCATGCCTGCAATTTTCATGTCATGCATGTTAATGAATGATAAACAGAGGAAGCTTTGTATGCAGACAAAATTCTGCTGAACACAACTGCATTTGTTTCCTTTGTAAGTCTAGATATTTTTAATAAGTCTTTTCTGTACCCTTTTTCTGTGACCATAACCCTAGGTCTTAGCGAAGGGAAATGACATGGAGTAATACGGCACTGCTATAGACGTTTCTGTTGTTGCATGAATGCTGAGTGTTTATTTGCTGTGGCTGGTAGAGATATTACCTTGCGAGGGAGACAATTTCGAGGGAAGACTTGGGCTCAAATGCTGATCTGGTGCTTTAATGAAGATTTGTTTTTTTAACCTATCTGGAGTGCGTGCGATTAGGAGAAGCCGTTCTGTTTCGGTGCTGTAAAAACGTCATCCTTTTGACCATGATGACTTTTGTTGCTTGTCATCTCCAACCTGAAAGCTTCATGTTTCTGTGATCTGTGGATTTATAGAGGTACTTCTCCCCAACTGTGAGGAGTTTGTAAGAACTCAATTATCTTTAGCATGTAAAGCATTATAATTTATTTATAGTAATAATGTAATAGTTTGCCCATAATTTATTATGGTTTACTGTGTACCATTTGTCACTAACTTACTTGACAAACTTGAACTTTGTGATGAAAATTCATCTGTTTCCCATCACTATGTCAGCTGGCCCAAGAAACGATACCACCAAGTTTGTCTCTCCTGCCAATTCTGACTCCTGATGGTGCTTCTCCTTAGCTGTATGTCTTAGGGAGCTTTACTGAAAAATACATTTAGTTCTCTGAAGGCGTGAAGAAGGAGATGATTTTACCAGGTACTGAAGGTTGTGTTTTATTGTTTATGTCGTATTACGCCGTATATGTTATGTTAAATTAACAGGGTGGTTTCACTGGCGTCAGATTGTAGATGTTGGAGCTTTAACTGGTTTACTTGGGACGAGGTTTTGCTTATTATTTTCTTTTGGGTTCTCCCTCTCTCTCTCTGTGTCTCTACATATGTATGCACACGCACAGGGTAGTTAAAATTTGATTAGGGATCCCACTTCTCTTAGTTACTATTTGCAGCTTTATTATCTAATTTTGGTGTGCACCGAAATGTCATTCATGTCTGAGGCAAAAAAAGAAAATTCCCCCTCAGATCCCCAAGTAAAACCAATGACTGCTTGTCCTCCTTACCACTAGACTCAGCTATTTCCTGAGTGTGGCAGTAACAGATCTGCAGAAATTCCCAGGTCAAAAGTGAAGCCAAGAGCCTACTCCACCTATATGATTAACCCTGCCCCTGAGCTAAGAGTGAGCATCTGTCTAAAAGAGCAGGATGTTTGTAATGAAACAAAAATCCACTATGTTTTGTGAGAGCTAAAGCATCTCCTCTACCCCCACTTTTTCTCTGATGCGACGCAGTTTCATAGGGACTATGTGAAGGGGGTGTAATAGGGACGATAGCGGCATAAAAAGGTGGAGACACGAGATCAAGCCCGAAGGCCAGTCACTCTGAACCTGTGTTCCTGGGAGTGCCGTGCTTCGCCCAGTTTCTCCCTACATCCCTTCAACGCTTTGCCCAGGATCTCGTCCCAGCCGCTGCCTGTGGGAACTCCAAATCCATTATCTGATTTTGGCAGCGTGCGTTTTCCCGCCAGCCATGAGAGATGACCCGTGCAAATGGAATTGCTGCTCCTTTTGAAGGATAACGTCACTGAGTGAGCTGATACCGCCAGAAGGAGAGACCTTCCATGCTTAAGCCTGTTAAAAGCACGCTTGTAACGAACAAAACAACAGTTCTGCAATAGTCCAATTGCTGAAAGACTGCTGAAAAGGGAAGGAAATACCTCCCTTGCCTGTGTTTTAAGGCAGCGTATAGGATGTGTTCTCCGTGCTGCAGGATTGAAACTAGTGGTTTTTCTTTTTGATGACTCAGTGCCTTGTCTAATGAACACAAAAGTCAAAAGGGAACCTTTTGGGATCTTGACTGGGATCGTTTAGAGTCTTTGCATGTAGCAAAGGACATCCAAACACAAGGGACACAGTGAGGGGGATTCATTTGTACTTTGGTGAGCAAGACCATCGTGAGGGATGGGGGAGAGCTGGGCTCCAGTCCTTTGATGTTCTGCGTCGCCCCGGTTCCAGAGGAGTGCTCCAACCTCTGGCTGACAAAGTTACCTTCTCTAAGCAAATTAAGAATCCGTCTTGTTTTAGACAAATTCGAAGCTCTCACTTGAGAAGCTGTGCACACAGGACCCCGAAGGCCCAGGAGACCAAGCTTTCGCTGGAATGAGGGTTCAGCCTGCGCAAGGTGAACTCTGTCAACTCCTGTCTCCTGTGCGTCCTCTCTACCAGCCTACTCTCGTTCCCCAGGGAAAAAAATCACACTCTGTCTTCTGAAGCCACCTCCTTTTCCCCGCCAAAGGGCTTGGCGTTCACCTGCCATTCCACTTGACCTGCCAAGAGCAGAAGGAGCAAATACAGGGGCTGGGAAATAATCACTTCCGCTGCTCAGAAACTGAGCGCAATGTTGTGCAAACACTTGTGGAAGTTTACAGTGAGGCAGAGCGTAGGGAGCAGATATGTAAAAAGCAGAATGTCTCCTAAACATCTGGGTTTTGACTTGCTATATGAGGAAGTGGTAGCAAAGAAAGAAAAGCTTAGGTCAATTTGTGATTTTTTTTGAAACGTAAGTGTCTAAATATAGATGGTTATGTACCCTTAGTCAGATCACGGCAAGTGCTGGACTTTCCTGAATCCCTCTGGAATCACAAAATAGCAGTACAGCTTTTTAGCTGATTTGCCTTTTAATTTATGTATTTATAAATATAATAGTATAAATATGTATTTATGTGACTGCATATTTATTTATGATATATGTTTCAGCTCTGCTTGAAAGCAGTCAATTCTGTATTGTAGCTTTCAGTTAAAAAATTGTTGTGGGTTAAATGAAATGTTTCATTTGATCCAATTCAATATGAAAAGTCATTGGCAATATTAATATAAGGTATCTAGTAATACTAGAAAATGATACTTATGATACATTATAATATTAACATAAAATATTAATAAATATTAACAAATATTCCTGTTAAAAATGAATTCAATCTACCTGGTATTAACAGAGGAGATACTAAGTCCAACCAGAGAATTGTTAGGGACCAGCAGCTGGGGTTTTACCTGCTCTATGAGGGCTGCGTGTATTGCTTTGGTTGCATTTTTCTTTCATGAGTTTAGCAGGAAGCATTTTCTGACTGTGGAAATAAGATATGGAAGTGGCGGGAGGAAACACATGGTAACTTTTAAGAAGTTCGTGCCGGGAACTTTTGATTAAATTAGAAGTGGTCAGCAGACATAATATATGTCATGTGTTCATCTCTGACTCTTAAAATGTCACTTGCTGTCATCTTACTGTCTGCTTAAACTACAGCCAATGCCGCTTGGCAGATGTTAGCCTGAACACCTCCTGGCAGCGCGATCGCGGCAGGCTATGCACAGAGATGGAGAGTTTCTCTGTAGCACTCAGGTGAATGTAGGTAGATAGCCTGCCTGTGAAAGAAATGCAAAAATGCAAACATCTGATTCTTGAATAAAAATATACTGTTCAGTGTTATAAATGAGATCTGTTTTGCATAAAAGCTGTTATATATAAACTCGCTGATCCATTGGATCTCAAGCCGCTGGACAGGTCAATTCTTACTGTTTACCAAAACTTGGGGGGGGCAGCAGTGGGAAGGAACAATCGACGTATTTAGTCAGCTTACGAATTCAGATTTGAATCCAGAGTTGCTCTGGTTGGGGGTTCTAGTGGGGGCCAGTCCCTATCAAGAACGAGACTGTCCTGAGAGTTTCCTACCTGTCCATTTGCAGTCTGATG
Source organism: Balaeniceps rex (assembly GCA_013401315.1). Lineage (NCBI taxonomy): Eukaryota > Metazoa > Chordata > Aves > Pelecaniformes > Balaenicipitidae > Balaeniceps > Balaeniceps rex. The sequence continues at coordinate 4,843 of VYZW01061531.1, read as the reverse complement.
TTCTGTCTCCCAGACCCCACTCTCCCACCCTGGGGCTCAGAAGATCAAACTCCACAGGGCAGTCACGGTATTTTCGCCTGCAGTCCTCCATTGCTCTGACCGCCTATCTCTGGTCTGGTGATTGCCGCTAGAATCTGCACTTCAGCGCTTTCTATCCTCAGAAACTGGATTTATATTGCCAGGTATAAACGATGTGTAGCAAATCATTAAGAGAAAACATCTTTAACACCCTTTTTGACTGTAGAAAGAGATTAACAATAAATGCAATGGGAATTCACACCTCAAGCCGATGCTTAGTCTTACAAGCAGTCTCCTGGACCCTTGAGCAGTAACATTGAACATAAAAGATACATAAGTTGCAAAATCCTTTTGCAAAGCAAAAAATATCGTCTATTATAGTATCAGGTAGAACTAACGTGAGAGAAAAAAAATGGCAAAATATTTCCCATTTTATTCAAATAAATAATGTGTTCTTTTCTTCAGAAATATGACTTCTTTTTGTATATATGCCTATATGTGTCTCTGCCTGCGTCTTCCTATCTATAAGTGGAAGATACAGCACAATAAATACCACTTCAGAAATAACACGGGTAATTTAGTATCTCTAATTTTAGCTGCTTCCTTCTGAAAGCCATTAACTCATAGTCATTAGGCTACCCTGAGGCTGGCAGTGACTTAGAACTGCTGATGAGACATAGCGAAGCACCTCACGGGAGGTAGCTTAGGTGTCGATCCATGCTTACTTGCTTGCAGCTGTGCTGCAGGTACACCCAGTCAAACACTGTTTAGCTAAGGTCACTTATAAAAACTCTTCATTTCCTTCAGCCAGTCACATTTTAATCAGCATTCCCTATTCCAGTGAGTGGCATGTCTTATAGATCATTTTAAAGATATGCCACCAAAAAAATTCTTTTCTGGCTACTCATAGAAAGCGAAGTAATCCTTGGTCTTTGTAGAACACATTGCCGCAGCCATCAGGAGCGGCTGGTGGAGGATCTCTGCCACTTTCTCAAAGATGGTTCTTTCATGGAGAAATGGCTGTGAATTCACTTCTGTTAGGGCAACCCAGAGGTATCTCGCTTTTGAGAGAAGGAGATCTGGTGTGCTTCCTCAATTCTTGTACGGAGCATTGGTTCATCTTTGTTGCATTACCTTCAGCCTTTCCCAACTCTGCTCTGTCTTCTTGAAGACGGGAGCCAGGGGCTGCACAGTGCTCTGCATGTGGGTGAATCTCACAGTTACACAGTGCCATAACAAATTCCAGTAGTTAGTTCTTATTCATGCCCTAGTAACTCCTAACATTATGTTTGAATGGGTTGGGTTTCTGTTTTTTTTTGGTTTGGTTCTGAAGTTTTTTTCACTGCTGAGCCCTGATCCGATATTCCTATCGTAAAACTTAGCATAATTCCAAGATCTCTCTCCTACGTGCTAATGGTCAGCCTAGAATGCCTCGTTTTTATATGAGCTTTGTAATTTTTTCCTATGTCAATCACTTTGTCTATTTCCTGCAGTGAAATGCGCCTGGTAGTTTATTGCCTCACCAATGAGTCTCCTAAGCTCCTTCTGCAGTTCTTTATAGTTGAGCCTCGTCTTTACTACTCTTCATTTAGTATCATCAGAATACTTCAGCTCGTAGCAAATGACCTTCCCAGACCACTTGTGGATATGCCAAACCAAATAGGACCCCACACAAGCTGGTGTAGGAATCCATGGGTGATGTCCCTTTATCAAAAAAAGCTGACCTTTTCATTCTGTCCTTCATTTCTATGTATTCACCTGTTATGTATCCATTTCCAAGACTTCTTTTTTAGCCTCATTATTTCTAATGTTCGGTGAGGGTTGTGAAAGGATTTCAGAAAGACAGTTTGGCTATACCTATGGGACCTTCCACATCCCTAGGCTTGTTGCCACCTTCAAAGAACTGTAACAGGTGTGTGAAAGAAGACATCCTTCAAAGCTACACAGACTCTTCCTTATTATGGGTTTATTCACGTGTTTACTAATTGTATCCTTGCTATTTCTACTTTAAGTAAGGCCATTTAAGGGTAACTAATTTCCTCTTGTTTATTTTTGTCCTTACAGCACTGAAACGCATTCATTAAGCTTGAACTCCTTGATCCGTCACAGATAGAGTTTTAGAGATAGACACAGCAAAGGAAATAAGTGGAATCAGCAACCGTCTCGGGGAAAAAAAGTAATCAAACGTAGTAATGTAGCAGAAGGGGAGTCTGTTCCTTGACATTCTTATCAGCGAGTGTTTCCTCCCATTTCATATATTTGAAAAACTCCAAGGCATCTTTTTCCTTCACTTTTCTTTGATTGGTGACTCAGTATTGTCTCTGGCCCTGTAATTAGATGAAGTATAAAGTGAATTCAGAAATTTATTAATGAAACAATTGCCATTAATACAAGCTACAGGGAGAGCAACAGGTGCTCACAGGTTGTTAATGACCTCTTTTTACTGTACCAACCAATTGACGTATGTGCAAAGACAAAAAACCCTCTGTGTTTACACAAGTACTGCTCCAACAGAAAGGACTTGCAAATGCCTGCGACCACATTGTGCGTACTAGGGGCCTGATTGTCCCCCTGTACAGCGGTGAAAGCTAATAAACTCAGAAATGCCAGCTGTGTATCTGAATTATACCCAGAAAGAGGAAGTGGGTCTTTTAGAGCTTGATTTTTGGAAGCGTCAAACACGCACCCAGATTGAGCTTTCAGCGGATGTTTAGGTGCATCATACCTGTGGCCTTTTGGGTGGCTTAACGCACAGGGAAGGTATCAAAGATAGGAAACGATTTTAATCTTCAGGCATTTAGAAATATAGATTTAGAGAAAACTGTTGGAAAGAATTACTGATGCCTGAAGAGGGTGAACAGTTTCATGCCAAGAAATTAAAATATGCCTTCTAAAAATAGCTTTCAACCGAAGCTGTTCTAGTAAAGAGAACAACTTACCTGGCCAAAATAGCCTTTACAGTGAGCTGGACCCAGGGAGCAGTGGGTTCCAAACACACTTGTCTGCCACCTTTCAGCGTAGCTCTGCCAAGAAAGAAACAAAGAAGTTAAGGCTAGGTGGATCCCTCCCACTCTCCTAATGTTTTGAAATTTACCTTAGCTATTTTTCAATTAAGTAACTGGAGCACACGGTACAAACTTTTGCTTATTAAACTTGTTTGATACTTTCCAGCTAGCGTTTCTGAGAGAACTGGGGAAAAATGATTTTCCTGTACTTTTTCTGTACTTGGGCATTTAAGTTTGTGGGTTTTTTTAATGAATGATGTCAATATAGGTGCTTATGATGTAATCTTTTTAATGAGTCTGATGAATTTTTTATTTGGTTTCTGTTCTTCACCTGGTCATAGTTTAGCAGATCTTTTAGGAACTTAATTATCTTGGAAACTTTTTATTGTAATCAAACCTGGCTGAAATTACCAGTTGCTAGTGAGATGGAACTGGATGACACGCAGTGTTGCACGGAGGGTGTGTGATCGTGCAAGTATTATTTGCTTATGNTGGCAGGAAATTAGCTCATTTCTTTGGATAGAAGGCCTGCTACCTTATACTTAGTGTCTATGAGGCTTTGCAAGGAATATATAATTCCACCCAAAGTAAATAAGTAACTAGGGTGTGAAATGCCAAGTCACTTCCTCCTATTGAAAGCAAGATGCTATTTCGTGCAAGTGCTCACATGATTTCCACATTTTTGCAGCGAGGTCGTCTTTGGCTTAATTTCACATTCCGAATAGCCCTAGGAGGGATGAACTTGGAATGAGTGCTTACACACAGGCATCGGAAGCCTTTTTCCATTGTCTTCG
>VYZW01061530.1:0-12435 GCA_013401315.1 Balaeniceps rex | reverse complement strand
TTTCTGCATATTACACCACAATGGTGGTTGGAGGACCCATGTTTTAATTTAGTGTTTGAGACAACATAGCTTATTTTGATTCTAAGTGCTTATTTCAGGTTCCTCCCCATGTAATATTAGGGTGCCCTTGTAAGAAAGTCCTGACTCGATGACCTTTGCAAAGATAGGAATTTATAACTCAGATATTGTAGAACTCACTCAAAAACACTCATGTACCTTCTCTACATTCTGTAATGTCAAAGCAGGTCATAAAACATTAATAGAAGAAAGTGAAATTAAATTATACTTAAGACTTAATTCAATATTCCTGGTATCCCAAGTATTTTATTCTTATACTACTGGTCAATTTAAATTTTCCCTCTTTATCTCTTCTCTTTTCACCTTGGTTGCTAATTTGAACATAGAAATGCAGATATAAGTTCCAAGTAATGAAAAAAAATTTCAGAGAAACTTTGCAAATTTTAGAATCTTTTGGACTAAATTTTGTAAACTAAATATTTGTTCCTCAGTCTAAATGAGGGGTGCTTATATTTTTGCCACTTGTAAAAAAAACGCAAAAAGATATTTAGGGATTTAGCCAGTTCTTTCTTCTGTAGAAATATAGTAACTCAGATACACAGAAGATATTGTCTCCGTATATTTAGGAATTAGTGGAATGGAGAAGTTTGTTTAAGCATATTGGATTTAACATTGTATCTGTTCGTACTGTGTTTTCTCTCGTGGCACTCCTACATGAAGCCCTCAGTATCATCATAGAATTAATATTGTGAGAAAACTCTATTTGACTTTATTGAAGAAAAATAAATTTTAATCAATATAATCCAAATCAGCTCCTCTGCTCCTTGTTTTCATTTCAGAACAAAATGAAAACAAATTCTCATGGGGAAAGAATTATTATCTGTAGAGGAGAATCATATGAGATGATTCAATGGGAGTGAGACTGACAGTAGCAGACACCTCAAGTACTCTTTCAGAAACTCAGCATAGCTAAAGTAGTTACAAATTTTTTTAAAAAATGAGCACAGCTGTTTGTTTGGGGTTTTTTTAAACAGAATTAAGATTATACATGGCCCAATAGATGGAGAATAAGTCAATGAAGAGATCATGTGAGATATTAATATTGGGGAAATAACAGCAGAATAGTCAATCTGTTTGACTAGCAAGGTGATTCAACTCCTTTCCTCCACCACGCATATCAGTATTATTAGCAGAAAAGTCTGGAGAGTGGCCTCAGTAGGGCCTGGTATCTGTCACCACAGGCTAGCGTCATCCATTAGAGGTATTCAAGTCGGCACTGCTGATACGAATGCTCCGCAGCTTGGACTGGGAACTTGCAGTAATTCACAAATAAGAGACATCTCATACCTTAAATATACGCTCAGAAGCAGATCAGTTTTAGTTATAGCTGAACCCCGCTTTTCCATTTGTTACGCAACAGCCAACCTCTTAGGGGAAAAAAGCAAAGACCCGAAACTGTACTCCTTTGTGCACAAAAAGAAACAGTTTATCACACGCTTCTGTATCATAACTGAAACAGAACACATGGCAACATGGGGAATAAAGAATCCTTTTTAATGGTCTTTCTGCCGCCTGTGCAAATACAGGGGCAACCACGTTTAGAGCACAACAGTACCTGCATAGACCTAAAGCCAAGTCCTACGAGGAAAGGTCTCCAGCAGCAATGGGAGAGTCTGCGCATCTTGGCAACAGCAGGGCCTCTAGTTACAGGACTTCTCCCCGCTGCCTTCATTTTTGAGTCTAAGCACCACCTGACCCATTGGACTCTAGTCCACACAGTCCTTGGGCCTTTCTTAACCAGTGACACCGTTAATGAGCCTACTCGTTATTCTGAGGTCAAGGTGGCAGGACAGCACTGGAATAACTACCTAGACTCTCACCTCTTTCCAGAGGACCTATGCAACCCTGTTTCTTGTTGCAGTCAGTACATTTGTGATCTATACCAAAATGTTTGATTAATTTTGAATGCATATACATAGTTTGCACAGAGTCACCGTCCCCAGAGAATCAGAAGATAGTAAATACCCGTTTTAAAAAGTCTGTAAACTTTCATTCAAACAGAATGCTGGATTTACTTAGTCTGTCTTGGTGGGCTTTTATGTTTGGTTTCTGTAACCCTCTAGCGAATGAAGACATTGGCAGAAAGTACTGAAACAGTAAATATACTTTGATGCAACCCCCCCAACACAACTGCATAGCAAGGGAGATGAAGGAGGCGTGTATTCAGTCATAACGTAAAGCTGTACGACCTGGCTAACCCCTCCCCCAAATTAAGAGAGATGGTATTTTCTCTTCATCAAAACAAAACCCAAAGAGATGAAAAGGAAAAAAAACTAGACAGATCAGCCAGCCCAACAGAAGACGTGGGACCGCAACACTCCAGCTCCTTTGCTCTATATCATGAATGACAGCATCAGCGTTCTTTCAGACACCTTTCATCCTCTCCTCTGCCTCTGGCTACCACGGTATATTTTGTGATTTTCCCACATAGCAAGCAATAGCTCATACCTCAGAATCCCAACAAAGTTTTATAGAATGCCCAGAAGGCACCTCTCAGGAGGTGGGAGGAAACCTAACCAGCTACACCGGAGACGGGTGTTTCTCCGTCCCGCATAAAGGCGGGCTAGCAGTGCCTGCCAACGGAAAGAAATCCTAAATGGCTTGGAAGTAATGATTCTAATAATTTAATTTACACTTGCTGTTTCTGTTCCTAATTCTGCCTTTCAGTGAAATGGTGTTTACCCCTTCTTTATTGTTAGTATGCAAATGTTGTCTCAATTTCCTCAAATAGCCCTGTCATTGTTGTACTGTAAGATACCGTACATTAATGCGAAATGAAGGTTTATGAACTAATGCAAAATAAACCGAGCTGTGTCCTCAATCTAGCGTGCCGTGCTACAGGCCTCACGCACAACCACCGATTACGCTGTCACTGTCGCATTTTCTACCATACCATAGGGGGGGCTTTTCTCATCTGACCCTTTGCTATATGTGAAATTCATGCATAGGGAGAGAATTTACAGAAGGCAAACGCTGATTTTGAAATCTGCCTGATTTGAAGCAAAAACGCTGCATAACTCTAAGCTGAGAGGCAGCCCCAAAGTAAACCTTTTGTCTGCAGCCTGAAATTGTGTGCATAAAAGACTAAGCAATAGCACATTGTGCAAACGAGTATCTACCATTAAAGCAAATTAGTGTGGAAGCCAGGTGTGCTTAGCAAATAGACCTAGAATTTTTTGTCCTTTCTTGCTAGATGTGTGGCAATTACCGAGGTACCAACAAATCTCCCTTTTTTCCATATCAGCACACACACAAAAGACACAAACCCTCTATGTTATTATGCAGCAAACACATTACGAAGTACATTCCATTTGGATCCACTTTGATGAACTATATGTACTTCAGACCTGACTAACTAAAACATTCCCATCAGACTTCCAAAATTATATCAATACAACCGAATTGGAAAAAAAAACCTAGGCTATTTAAATAATAGAATTTCATTAGATTTGTTCATTTAAGTGCTTCTTTCCTTCCACGTCTGACAACAGCTGTGCAGAAAATGTCTCCGAGTTTGTCTGAGAGAGACTGGGAATGCTTTACGAGACCTGCATCCTTCCTTCTTGAACACACACTGTACGAACTTATTTATTTGCGCTTGAATAATGCGTAGAGCTACAGCCATGGGATCGGAAGTTGGCTGTCCCTGCTGTTGAATAAACCAGTAACAGCAACAAAAAAAAGATAGCTTCTTTCCTCAAGAGAGCTCATACAACAGAAAACACGTGGAGACAGAGAAAACAAAGGGAGCACCAAAACCTCCGAGAACATATTTCTCAGCAGGGGAGGCAATACTGATACTAAATCACCCACTGCCTCCTTGTCAAGTTTTTGCAGCCTTTCTAGCACAGGAGATCTCAAAGGGGGCTCTGAAGCAGGATGCTCGCAGATGTTTACAAAGAGCTCCTCTTACGTGAGTGAAGCAACAGGGGAAAAAATGTGACAGGCTGGTTTGGAAGCACACACAGGCAAATACAGGACTGCAGAATAAGCCTCTTTTTGTACATCCAAGTTGGAGTTCTCTGTTAATCAAGAGCAATAACTGTTCTTGGAATTCTGGTGTGTCAGAATGAAACTAAACAGATCTTTACTTACACCGACGATTATCAGAATCGCAGTGGTTTTTATCATAAATGCCCTGTTTCTCCAGAGGGGCAAAGAGACATGAAGCAAAAAGGAAAAGGATTTACCAAGTGACTATGTGATGAGCAGCTCTCCTAATTCAGGGTAGAGCAAGTAGTACGTTCCTGCCAGTTTCCCCGACCCAGATTTAGATGGCAAAATGCATTAGCAAAACAGAGGATTATCCATCAGCTACTGCAAACCAAGAATCGTAAGAGCTGGATTTGTGTGTATGTGCCAGGAGGTGGGGGAGAATGTGCCTGGTGAGAATAATCAATATTATTAAGAGTTGTGCTCATTCTCAGATTCATCCCCTTTATACCACCTAAGTGGCTCAAAGGGGCCTTAATCCAGCCGCAAATTGCCAGTAGATAAGGCCCTATGAATGAAAACCACCGCAGCGTTTGTGTTGGGCCTTGAGCCTACAAACACCACAAGATAGGACACGCACCAGTACGAGAGCTGTCTGCAGCCTTATCTCCTGTCCATCTGAGCCATCGAGAGTTACCTCTGAACTTTTACAGAGGAATAGCAAGAAGACCTTAATGCCCTCAAGTCCTTTCCCATCCTGGAAAGCCAGGTACCGCCTGCCCAGCAGGGACCAGGCTGTCATAGCTGTGCCACCAACACTGGAGCCTGAAACCAATCTTCAGTTGNGACTGTGCAAAACAATGCTCTTGAGGTGAAAAAACAGATCCTGCTGCAAATCTTTGTAATCTTTCTAAGGAGGAAACCAGGAAAATGGGAAATGCCTCACCAAACCTGAGCAGTGGTCTGTTCTCAGCATCTTAACTCAGGCTGTGGTTGCTGTGGCCGAAGGCCTCTCTCTTCCTAACTGCAAGGAGTAAGTGCCCAGAAAGGTGATGGTTTCTCTTGGTCATTAACTGATGCAAACATGGATGCTGCACATATTATACACGTCCACAGCATTCACGCTGTTGGCCCAGTGCTAGTTTGTGCATCCGTACCACAGTTCTGCAATAATGCAGCAACAATTTATGGCCAGCGATGAAAACCGTGGCTACCAGATCTCAGTGTAATTACTTGGGTTTCCAACTTCATCGTTACATGCCTGAGAGGTAGTTACATGGTAATAACGCTTTTTTCCCTTCAATTCCAGACTTTTACCTAAACAGAAGATCAGTCCTCCATTGATGGAAGATGGGGGGGAAGTATTAAAAAAAATAAATATCAAATAGCTATAAAAAAAAAATATCAGCTAGATACTCAGTAAAGTAAGAAACCAAGAACAGCACTACATTTATAGCTAGAGGACTCTCTAATAAGCTCAAATTCTGGAATAATAAAGAAACTAGTCAATGTTTCATTCTTTAATTTCTTTAAAAGTCATTTAGAACTGCTTTATACAAAATCCCAATTTTAACCCCGTGTGAAGATAACGCCGTTGACCTATAGCCAGGATTTATCCTGTCAGCTTCTGCTATACCGGCTGCGTTCTGTGTGTGTTACTTCCCCAAACTGCAAATACCTCTTTGCACTTAAGAAACGGCTCCTGGCAGTTGTCCAGCTTATTTCTATGTCTATGCTCCATCAAAGCTCAATTACCCTGAAAACTTCAATAAATGTTACCAGGATCTCTGCCACAGTTCTTAGAGGACATGCAAGAAGATTGTTTTTTAAGGAATATTATTGCATTGAGAAAAAGTAGCTACAAAGTGACATATTTTCCAGGAGGGGGTAAGCAAGAAAAGATTCAGGGTAGGAAAATATATTAAAAGTGGAATTTTAAGTGCATCTTACAATGAGAGTCATTGTTTTTCTACATGTATTCTCTCTTCTGATTTCTGAGAGTACTTACCTTTTTGGGGTTGCTCACCCGCCACATTATAGGTACTTTATAGTTCTACAAATCATTTTCTGTCCTATGAATGTTTAAGCAGAAAAAGGCTGAATGTGCTACTAGTGCAGTTTATTAAAAAAAATTAAAGATAACAAGAGGAAAGGAGAATAAGCACAAAATAGTAAAATGGAATAATACGGACCCAGCGAAAAGCCCTGTACAAAGGTAGTTTTGCAGGGGAATGTTAAATATTCGGTGAAGGTTAGTTTGCGCTGCTAACACTGAGGGCATGGAAATTGATGGGTTTTTTGCCAACACATCTGACCAAACCACAGCAATTTTGGAGACATCCCAAGGAGCCTCCTAACACTCACGTTCCGAGCGTAGAGACGCGATGAAGGGTACCTCTGAAGCACACAACATGGCCGACCGCCACAAACGAACAGCCAGCCTGTGAGAGATGTACAGTAAATATGAGGAAATTGAATTGCAAGAGACACGGCTGCTGGAAATCCCTAATGCATTCTTCCCAAAGCACAGCCATGTAACCAATTATATACTTTGGTTGTAAAATTTAGAGACGAGCATGTTTTTTCCTCTAGTTCTATTACAGACAAACTACAAGGGAGCGGCAGCTGTAAGGGAGCGGAGCAGGGGCTCTCTGCGGGAGTAGCTGGGGCTCCGCAGGAAGCACTTAGTGCTGCTGAGTCTTCATAAATGATAACAAATGCGGTGTTCTCCGATTTTAGATACTGATAGAACCAGCTCCTTAATGACCAGACCGATGTGAACAGTATCCCATGTGAATATGCATTAAAACATTTTGTATTTTCAATTTTTTAGCTGCTCAGTTATCACTGAGCTAATTACGGAAAAGCTTGTAAAGCTCCACGCTATCTCTACCGAGCCTGTATTTCTGCATCCTCCAAAGTCTAGCAAAAGTCTGTTTCCAAACAAAAATTCATGCGTAAAGAGTGTTATCGTTGTAAAGGTTACTGACCCACCATGAAAACCAACTTATTTTCTATATAAAGTTAAATAGACACTGTATAAGGTCCTGAATCAAACCACCTGCTATGATAACCTCATTTTAAACTGCGAGAAAATTGACATCCAAACTCAGACATTGATCCACAAACCAACAGGATTGCTCAGTGGTGTAAAAAGCCTTTGAACATTGCCATATCCAGAACAAGATAACGTGCCTAGGACTAACCATTAATTTGAGCTATTAAGTACCACAACTGTGGCAGCTAGAGGGGAGCCTCTCATCCTGGATGAGGAAGCTGCCCCTGAGGGTCTGTTGGATGCCGAAATCTGTGCACACACATAGCTGTGCCCTCGTCCTGTTCATATTTTGCATTTGTACATTTTTACGATTCAAAGAGACCAAAAGTAAGTCCTAGTTTGGATAGGCCTCCTTTTGGAAATTGATAAATAAATAATGGCTTAATATATGGGGTTTAAATTTTCTGGTCTGAAACATTTTTTCCTCTTTGAGAACAAATGTGGCCATAAATCCTACAGAGGCTAATACTGCATATTCCGCAGCTGAAGATTTCCACAAATCCCAAAGGCCGTGACATCTGCCAGATTATAGATAAAGAACAGGACATTTTGCAATAATGTGTGTTTTTAACAGTGCAGGACTGAAATTCACTGTGCACATGGTGCTGAACAGAGCGGGGTATTTTTGTTTGCTTGTTTGTTTGTTTTTTTTTTTAATCAGAAAGAAGCTGACTCTCCTGGCCTTTAAAATACAGATTTTAAGCTGTTCTTAATATTTGGTCTCCTAAAATTCAAGCATTTGAAAATCCTAAAATTCTGTCAAATGAGCCATCACAGCCCTGAGGGCACTAATAGGTCTTAATGACCCTGACCAACCTCACCTGGCACCCTCACCCAGCCCTGCCCAGGGCCCCCCGGCCCTTGCCATGTCTGGGGCTGTTGCTGGACCTTGTTGGCAGCACCCAGTTCTGCCACCCACCCACAGGACCTCACCCCAGCTCATCCCTGCTGGGCAGCCCCCACATTTGCTGCTCCCTGGCAAAGAAGAGACAGAGGGAGGTTTCAGGGTGAAGCTGAAGCGTGACTTCATGAGTTACCCAGGACAGAAGAACCAACTTCACACCCCTTAAACTTGCTTGAGCACCAGGCAGGTGACCCAGCACCCAGTCAGTTTAAGACATCTTTGCAAGCTCAGTGCTAGAAGTTTAAACAGAACTTGAGTTGTGTGCTAAGCTTGAGTTCTTGTACAGTGTACTGCTCCTCTGGTGCCCATCAAGTAGGGGTTGGACTCAATGATCTTAAACGTCTTTTCCAACCAAAAGTTTCTGTGATTCTGTGAAGTAGCAGGTACTTGTTGCAGGAAAACAAGTTAAAAAAAATGTTGGCGAGAAAGAACAGAAGACAGCAGGAAAACAAGTAAAAGTAGCTATGGAAAATATGAAAGATCAATACCATTAGCTGGAGATGCACAAAATTGACCTATAAAGCTAAGATAACTTTTACCCACCCTTCACCACACCTAGGTTTCTACTCGTAGGTTTGCTTTAGACCAAACTCTGCTTAGGAAGAACGTATTTTCAGAGCTATCTTGAACATTTTGCACTATGCTAGAGAAGCTCACAGCCACTGATCATTAGAAGTGCTGCAAAAGCCATTGTATTCTCAAGTTCCATGTAGCAATGTGATCAACAAACTGGAAAAGCCAACCCCAGCTCCAGCCAGACAGAGGGCTGGCAGCAGAAATTTGGTACTTTTGACCTCCCAAGTCCAGAGAAGGAGCAGAGGGGACAAGCCAGTGGTGCATGTGCTGCTGTGCTGGAGAAAGGCAAGTCCCAGGTGACCGTGAGTGAGAATCTCCCTTCTGCTTCTCTTCTCGCCCATGACAAACCCAGGAGTAGAAAAGAGACTGCTAGAAAAATTCTGCTTCATGTGTAGCCATTGTGATAGGGATGCACGCGGTCCATGCTATAGGTGACGACACAGGTAGCGTTACGGGGGTGCCAACACCGGGCTATCATCACACGTGGGTACCATCCTACCCAAAGCGTGGGACAGCTCTGCATCAGCCCCGATCCTCTAGGGGATCTCCTTGCCAGCCCAAACACACAGATCCCGATGGTAAACACGCACGTCCTGGGCCCCACAGCGATATATTACTCTGCTTTGTTCAGGTGTCGTACAGACCAACTTCACCAAACACGTCTTTGCTGTACCCAATATCCTGTAGCTTTAAAGAAAAGGCCAGATGACTCACTTGCTCTAATTCAGTTGTATTTACACTCAGTTTTGTTTCTAAGGATCCTGTTAAGAAACCTTGGGTACGGTTTCTTTTATCAGTAAGTGTCCAAGCAAGCAGAGGAGCACAGCTGTTTGCACTTTCCTAAAAACTTAAACCTTGTTTTAGCTGTATCTCCACATTGAGACCCAAACTGTCACCTGCATTCTGCCTAGAGGAAATATTCTGCTTAAGAGGACTTTCTGTAACTTTTCCCTATCGATGGGGATAGGAGGACATGGAACTGTTGGAGCGGGTCCAGAAGAGGGCCACAAAAATGATCTGAGGGCTGGAGCCCCTCTGCTCCGAGGCCAGGCTGAGAGAGTTGGGGCTGTTCAGCCTGGAGAAGAGAAGGCTGCGGGGAGACCTTAGTGCGGCCTTGCAGTGCTTCAAGGGGGCCTCTAGGAAAGATGGGGACAGGCTTTTTAGCAAGGCCTGTGGTGACAGGACAAGGGATGATGGGTTTAAACTTGATGAGGGAAGATTCAGACTAGATACAAGGAAAACATTTTTTACCCTGAGGGTGGTGAAGCACTGGAAGGGGGTGCCCAGAGAGGTAGTGGAGGCCCCATCCCTGGAAACATCCCAGGTCAGGTCGGACGGGGCTCTGAGCAACCTGATCTGGTTGAAGATGTCCCTGCTCACTGCAGGGGGGTTGGACTGGATGGCCTCTAAAGGTCCCTTCCAACCCAAAGCATTCTATGATTGGCAAATATAACTGCTCCCAATAGTAAGGCTGGCCAAAACCAAAAATATTTGAGAATATGAATTGTGCGTTTGGCTTTGAGAGCATGAAAACAAACATGGAAATACTGAGTGTAATATTACTCTTTGTTATGTTTCTCTGAAGTCATGAAAAGCACCCAAAGGCTGCTATAATTTATGGCACCTGCCATTACCCTCTGGGGAGCGACAGGGCAGCAGGACAACGCCAGCACATCGGGACAGCCTGGTCGCACTCCTCAGGTTAGTGAAACAACAGGCTCAGCTCATCGCCTCCCTCTCATGCCGTGAAGTGATAAGAATGAAAGTGCTTCCATCACGTTACACGCAGACCCCAATTTAAAATTAGATGTATTAGCAGATACAAAAAACATAGGAAGTCCAAGAGCTTCAGATTTCTGGACGCCTCACGCTAAAACCATCAATCGATTTAAAAACCTAATAAAATTCATAAAGGAATCTAATTATGTATAGAGCCTATTCAATTATAAAACAAGATGAAGAAAAAACAGACAAAATAAGACTGCTGTCTTGCATTTACTGATCCATTTAAGGTTGCTGGTTGTACACACTAAATTAATATTTTCCTCATGAAGAGGGCTGGAATATTTATTCAGGATACCAAGGAATGCAATCATTATTGAAAAACAGTAGTGAGAGCCTTGCCAGCATAGGAAGGTTTTATTTATTATTCACAAATCCTAAGCATATGTGCATATATACACACGCACATTTATGTGTATATGCATAAGCATATCTGTTTATATATTTACATGCTTAAACAAACACATATGTGTGTGTATATAAAAATGCAGTTTTGGTATGTTCTTGTGGTTTATCAAGTATATAAGAGAAGTTAATTTGTCATTAGGAGAAGCCAGATAACGTTAAACTTATCATACTGAGGTCATTATTAATGTTTATTTTCTGCAGTCCCGGAGGAGGGAAATACTGGGTTTCATCAGAGTTTTCAATAAATTGTTAATTAAAGTTTACAGTTTTGGAAAGTTCTTTTCTGACTGAAAAAACCAGTATTGGCCAGCTGAGTTCTCAGAGGCTTTTGGACTGCATCACTGCCAGATCCTGCCTCTTCCTTAAAAAATGATTTTCAGGAGTGCTGAGCTACCACAGCTTCCATTAACTGCACCTGGAGCTGTGATTTCTCAGCACCATTAAAAAAACCAGAATGTATTTGGTTAGCTATCGATGAAGATTTAGATTGTTCTAGTTCATTAGATTTATGTGACGGAGAGTTTCAAAGGAAAGTTGATGCAAAGGCAACTGTAACCCCCAGCAGTTTCAATTATCTTCTTTGGCTGGTCTTTTTTATTATTGGGACCTTGTCTATTCTTTGACCACACAGCAGAGCCACATTAACTTAAAATATCAAACTACCATGTCTGGGAGTACTAAAATTGTATTAAAAATACCAAACTGGCTGAAGTATACGTTACACCTTAGGTCATTCAGAAGGAAGTTTTCATATTTAGAAAGCACTAACAAGAATTCCCATTATTCTTAAGTACGGGGGGCTTTTTCCAAAAAAATTCTCTACTTAGAAACTCACATTTTAGCTCAGTGTGAGGCGTTTTGATGTCACTCATAGAAGTCAGCCAAATCTCCAAGGAAGACATTTTGCTAAAGAGCAAATCCTATACAGAGGGGGAAATCAGCTGAGCAAAAATAAATATGCAGTAATCATTAGCAAAGCACCTCACGGATAACACCACGGCAATTTGAAGACGTAAGGAGACAAATTTATCACCTGCAAAGGCCGCAAGTGGTGTTGAAACCTGAAACGTATGAGCTGCAGTCGGCATCTCACAGAACTTTCAGTAGTTTAGTCAGAAGAAGATCAGCTGGCATAGGCAGTGCCTTTTAATAGCATCCAAGTTGCCAATGCCTGAGAAATTGGACAGGAAATCTCCTGGAAACAGCTTTTCTCAGAAAAAAAATCTCAGCGAGGAAAACACGAAGACAGGCTTTCCAGCAGCGTTTCAAGTGCTGTTGGCTGAACTCTTGAAGTAAAGAGGCGAGAAAGTGTAAACAAGGGAACAGTTCAAACTTCTGGAAATCTCATTAAAATGAAACTGGGTTTTCTTCAGCCCGTGGTGCCGTTTGAATTACCTTCTCACTACCTGAGCCTTCTTGTCGTGTTTTGCTGCTTCTCCGTGTTTAGGAGCTCAAGGACAGTCTAATCCTAACAATGCACACAAGAAAAAAAACACACCAGGGCTTCGGTACCACATTCCCATATATTTTAAGTAGTAAATTAGAGTCAGTTATTTAATCCCCTTCCCTTTCTGGTTTGGGTTTTGTTTTTTTTTTTTTTCCCACCCCTGCCTTATCTTCTGCAAGGCAAATATCAGTATTTTTCTACTTGGTTTGGGTATTGTCGTGGTTTAGCCCCAGTCGGCAACCAAGCACC
>VYZW01061528.1:0-37683 GCA_013401315.1 Balaeniceps rex | reverse complement strand
GTAGTGACATTTTTTTTAAAAACCCCAAAGAAAAAAAAAAAAAAAAAAAAAAAAAAAAAAAAAAAAAATCCAGAAGAACTGTGTGGCAGGGAAAAACCCTACTTTTCTCCCTAGATCATTAAATTCTCCTATTGTGAGATATAGTCACCTTAAACGTGCACCTAAAGACAGCCAGAATTTACCCTTATTGGGCTCTTTGTTTTCCTTACCCCTTAGGAAAAAAAATTATCTGGCAGTATCAGCAGCTCAGTCTGCATCGTTGGGAGGATTTTCTCCCATGCAGATTTCTACAATTAAGAGAATTGACACCAAGTTATTGGAATTCGCTGTCTGTTATTGTTTTTTTTTCTTTTCTTCATGATTAAATGGCTCAATTTCAGAGGATGGGCCCTGGGTGTATGGGCTGCTTTGTTTATCCCTATCAGGGATGGGGATGGAGAGGAAGGGAACATGCACCAAAATAGTGGGTAATCTCAACTGGAAAATATTTAAATATTTAAAATGTCAGATCCGTTTTAGTATTTCTTTAATATGACACATCCACAATGGCTCACATTTAATTTCTGGAGTTTATGGACTTGTGTTTAAGACTAAAACAAGCTTTTCTCCCAGTGATGGCCAGGCCATCTGCCACTCTTCCCTAGTCCTCACAGCTGGGTGGCTAAATAAGAAGGAGTCATTCAGCTAACCTCAGCATCTGCCAATTGTGCTTTCTCAGTGACCTTTCCAAAAACTGACTTCTTTTTGACTAAAAATAAATTTTATATTACCAAGCTGAAGAGGCAGACTTCCCTATGCATTTTGAATAACATCTTTGTTTCAACATGTCTCTTGGCTCCCGTGTAATGAAAGCCTGACATTAAAAAAAGGTGTTTTAAATTGGTGTTGAGTATTGGCTGATACTCAAAATACAATAGGACAGTTGAGCTTCTGTGCTATCTTGTGACGTGCCATCATTAGCACCTCATGAAATGGAGGGGAGGGAGAATAAAAACACTCAAGCATTTCTGGAAACCTTCCTTGAGCAATTTTTTTATGCAGGAATTTTCACTTTCAGAGTGCCTTCGTTTCAAACCGTTTCACCGTAACAACTCATCTAGCTTTTGACGAAAAATTTTCAGGCAGCTCTTATTTCTCAGGCTGCTTCTCTCTTTCCACCCAGGGACGAGCAGTCAGTGTGGCGATGACGATATCCAAAATGGGAAACAGACTCTGAACTGATCCAGTTCCTCAAGGAAAGCCTTTCCTTTTGGGGTTTGGCATGCATATACGTGTATCTATACATATACATACAAAAGCTTGGCCTGGAATATGGCAGTGATGATCCTTAAAATGAGAGCTTGGTAGCAGAGGTGAAGCTGCAGAAGCAGGGAAAGGACAGGTGGGATTTTGAGGGTGCTGGGCTGTGATGGTTTGCTTTCTCGGCTTCTGCCATACAACAGAGTTTGGTGAAGAGCTTCCAGAGCCAGAGCTACATGAGCTGGTGCGTCTTTGCATGCAGTACCATGCTAACGGACTGGAAACTGGGCTCCTAAAAGCGTAATTCCTGCTTTATATCTGTATGTAAAAATGCATTTGCAATATGTGTCTGTTAAATCACTGATATAATTTCAGATGGTTTCCTCTATAGTTTACAGACCATTTCCCAAAGCCAACCCAGTTCCACTGTATCTTTTGCTTCTTGTAATAAATACTTTCAAGATAAATATTAATTTTTCCTGGCTTTTGTGAGAGCCAAATGGCAGGATGACAGACCTGCGAGCCTTGCAAATGTAGACTTTTTAATCAAGAAGGAACACTACTATAGGGTAACTATGTGTGGTTGCAAACTCACGACGTTAAAGGGAGAAGGCAGGAAAACTGACCTCTCAGCTCTGCTCAGACAAGGGCTCGTCCTCTCATTTTGCCTATTTTTTGGCTTTTCTCCAACTGCTGTGTTGTCAAACTTTTATTTTCCCCATAATCAGGCTGATATCATAGGGATTTGCACGGAAACTGATGCCCTCAGCTCATCTCAGTGCCAGAATTACAACAGTCTCTTGTTCCTAATGGAAAAAAGATGTAAAATCTCCAGACGGCCCCAGTTCATGTCGTGAGTGATTTGCTAGCCTCTACGCAGAGCCCAGTTTGACGTCTTCATCTAATTTCATGAAACCGGAGGAGAAGTAGAAAAAAAAAGGTATATATTTATACGGTATGTGCATGTATACATGTTCATCGGGTCAGTGTTTCTCTGCTGCTTCTGTTTGCAATCCCCATGGGACCTTGCCTCTGCCACCTGGGCGATCCCATCCTCTTCTGGGCTATGTGAAGAAAAGACCCCAGGATGCTTCGTTATCCCCAAAGGGAGTAAAGATGCCTTTGTTTTGGGATGCTACAGCTATCGCTGCTATGTCAAGCTCCCTGCAGATTCAGGCAAGCATCACTAATGGCTTCTAAGTTTTGCTGAAGTCGTTGGGTACAGTGTCCAGCCCTTTTGGGGGTTAACTTCTTGGTTTAAAGGAAGTTTGACCCCAAACTTGACCAGCTGAAGAAAACCGTGCCTCCTCTGTCTAGCAGTAGGTAAAGGGAGGTTTGGGAAATGGCAGGACTGGTGGAATAAAAACCCACTAAAAGCCTCATGCCCTCTGGCTTGGGTACCCTCATTTGGTACCACCAAAGGAAGGCTGGCAGAAGTGGGTCCTGAATCGCATTCAGATGTGCTGGATAGATGGATTATAGTGTTAATAATGCTGTCACTCATCCAGAGGAAAGAAGCTGACAGATAAGCCTTGTGTATCTTGCCCCTTCTAGCATATTTAATTCCTGGCCAAAGCTTTGGGAAGAATAAACTGGTTTTAACAGAAGCTTGCCCAAAAAACACCCAAATATTGACACAAGGCTGTTGCCACACGGCAAGATTGAATCTACCTGGCTTGTCGCCTTGCTCCTTCAGAAACCAAGCCGCAGTCCAAGCTGCGAACAAGTCGTAGTGTGGCGCTCCCACCTGATGCAATTTGAAGCAGCCGACGCAGGAATGTGCACCAGAGAGCCAGCTCAATAAAAATCAAGACATACTTTAGCGGTGGATTATGCATAAGCCACAGTCATTTCAGCTTTTAAAGGCTTGGCTTCAGACCATTTTTTCCTATTTAGCTCACTACTTGCTTTAACCAGAGCTGAGAAAGCTGCTGACTCCATACTGTGAAACCTCAGCGACTCTGATGAGAAGATGGTGTGACTTAGTGCCAGCAACGTGCTTGAAGTTGCTGGCTGTTGTGTAGTGATGTTCAAAAGACCCCGAGCTCCTATGCCTGACTCCATGCCAGAGTGACTCCCGGCGGTCCCCATCTGCAAGCCAAATCAACCCTAGCAATTTTAGGGAAATGATGGTGGTTTGAAATAATAGGCTTCACATGGGTCCTTTTCCTGGGCAAGTAAGCTTGAGTGGATGGTTTCTCCTCCTACACGCACACAGGTATACTCTCTTTATAAACCATGCATTAACAGTCTCTCTCATTTGTTTTTTTTGGTAAGCTTGCAACCTTGAGGGCTACAAGATGCTTCAGTGAAAGGAAATAGAGAGTTTTGAGGTGTGTGTGGGGAGGAATTAGGGACATGGTTTAGTAGTGGACAGGTATGGTTGGACTCAATGATCTTAAAGGTCTTTTCCAACCAAATGTTTCTATGATTCTATGAATCCTACCTTTTCCCTGGGTGTGCTGAAGTTGCCCAATATCTGGGACTTTTTGTCTGTTGGGTCTGCAGGGGTTGTGGGAAGGGGCAGTGGGTGGATGTCTGCAGCTCTCTCCTTGACTCCATCCTGACATGAGGGGGGTCTCCAAGGAGTGTGTGCCCCCCCACCCCTGGGACACGCCTTGCTGAGATCCTCCCTGCCCCGATCCATCAGCAGGCACAGCAAAAAGGTCTGTTTTCATGTGTGTCAAAATTAGGGACAGAAAAGTAATATTTATTTATGTAGGATGTGTAGGTGCTTTTCTGGCTTTCTTGGAAGACGTCCTCTTTCCACTCTCTCCCCCCACCATCTGTCTTCTCCTCTCCTGCCTCCCGTGCTCTCCCTTCGCACCCTCCCCCCAATGAATTACTCTCGCTAACAGGAATTGGGGCTGGCAGGCTCTCCTGCGGCTGGAGGCATCGAGTCGGCAGCTGCGCGAGAGCCGGGGTGGTGCAGTTTGGGTGTCCTCCAGGCCCCTGACTCACTGCAGGAGGGTGCAGGGGTGATCGCATCCCTCCTGGGGAGCTGAGCCGCTCCAGTTTGAACTCCAGGCCCCTTTCCACCTCTTTCCTGTCCACTTTTGGGTTTTAGGATTCAGAGAGGAGGAAGGGCTCTCTGAAAGGGACCGGGGCTGCAGACAGATGCTGTCATGCCCTGGCACGGCGCTTGCCACCCGCCCTCCTTGGGAAAGGCCACGTGAACATTTTTCACCGCCTGATCGTCCGCGTAGTGTTGCTTTGGCATGACTCAGGAGTGACTAACTTTGCTTGAAGTAAAGACGCCTTGCAAGCAAACATCTCTATTCCAGAAGGAGGTGACTCACTGGAGATGTGCCTCCTTCCTTTTCAGGTGCAGCCCCCAGCTGTGATTCCCTTCGGAGCCCTTTTTGGCTTTCTTTCACCCCAAAACACGTGCTGACTTTGAGAAGCGGATTTCAACATCCCAGGCAGAAATTCTCCTCCCGTGCACCGTGTGTGGGCCAAGTTGCTTCTCGGTCCCCTGTAGGCCACATCCAAGTTCTCCATTTTGGATTGAGTTCACGTATCATATGAGGGTTAAAAGGCACTGTCGTGAGCATTTACTCTGATTTTCTGTGCTTAACATACACCCTAGGATTTCCTCCAATATTTCTGCTCCAAGCCCGTAGTCTGTGGCTGGTTGAGGACACAGGTCTGCAGCCAAGATCTGAGGTGGGGGTCTGTCTTTGTGACTGAATATTGGCAGCAGCTGATCATAAAAGTTCTCCAGCACGTGGAAAGGCTTCCAGGGCTTTTAAATTACTGACTGCATTGCTGCTCTCACTGACAAAAACTTCTGTTTCTGCAAGATGTAGATGCCAAAACCGGGCAGGGGGAGAAGACGCTTGAGGGAAGGAGCCGCAGCTGCCTACAAGCAGAGCAATGAGCTGGTTTTAGGCTCTGAGACCCAGGATCTTGCTGGAGGGAAGTGCTGTCCCTAGGGTCAGCACCTAAACCCAGCCCCGTTCCTGAACACCTCCCTGCTCCCCAGTGAAACGCCCTTCTCACTACTGCCCTCCAAGGATCCCTTCTGAGGTGTCCACTATTGCGCAAAGGCAAGGGTCTCCTTGGTGCTCAAAGATGCCCCATGACCACCGGGCTTTTAGAAGTTAAGTATTGCAGTGCAGAATTTTTTATGAAAAAATTGGAAATCAGTGCTTAAAAGATACTGTTTCACTCCCATAAAGTGTCACTAGTGGTGACAGAAAAATTAGTACTCGTAGCCATTTCTTTTCCTTGCAAAAACGTGGAGACTTAGCAGTAAATTACATCCAGGGAACCAGTATCTTCTCACCCTGGATATGTGCACCATGGCTTGGCTGGGCGTCTTTCCAGTCCACTTTCACCAACATTAATGGTGCCCATGGAGCTAAACCTCTGCAATAGAAACTAAGATTTATCTTCAGATTGACTTTGAAGGGGAATAGCAGCTGTAGAATAACAGTATTTTGTCTTAGAGGTTCACAAACATAGGGATTGGGTTTGGAAAAAACATGTTAAATTAGTGTATAGAATGTCTTGGTCTCTTTTTGCCTCACACTGAACTGCTGCATCCATCAAGGAGATAACTGCAGCACGCAACAGTGTGAATAAAGGAGGCTGAAAAATCCATCTATCGCTTTACGTAGTCCCATGAGAAAGGAGAGCATGCTCGGGCAGAACAGCCCCACTGGGGCTGAGATGTTTGGGTTGAACAATCTCCTTAGGAAGCTCAGGGATGCTCTGGAAAGCAGCAAGAACAAGTTAGCTCACTTCTGAAATGCAGCATCCTCTTGACTTCCCAAAGGAACGGTGGGTCCTCAGGGTTGCAGTGGAAGGATGGAGTGGCTTCATATCCCCCCCAAATCTGGTATAACTATGGGCTGCAGCCCAAAGGGTGGCTCCCCTCTCTCCATGCCCATATGTCCCCTCCCAGCCCTTGGGTGAGAGCCGGTGATGACCCATGTTCATGGTACCCCCGGGCTGTGCTTTGCTTAGGTGGGGTTGGCACACTGTTGGTTGAGCCAGCAGTGTGCGCTTGCAGCCCAGAAGGCCAACCGGATCCTGGGCTGCATCAAAAGAAGCATGGCCAGCAGGTCGAGGGAGGTGATTCTGCCCCTCTACTCGGCTCTGGTGAGACCCCACCTGGAGTACTGCGTCCAGCTCTGGAGCCCTCAGCACAAGAAGGACATGGAGCCGTTGGAGCGAGTCCAGAAGAGGGCCACAAAAATGATCCGAGGGCTGGAGCACCTCTCCTACGAGGACAGGCTGAGAGAGTTGGGGTTGTTCAGCCTGGGGAAGAGAAGGCTGTGGGGAGACCTTATTGCGGCCTTTCAGTACTTAAAGGGGGCCTATAGGAAAGATGGGGACAGTCTTTTTAGCAAGGCCTGTTGTGACAGAACAAGGACTAATGGTTTTAAACTAAAGGAGGGGAGATTTAGGCTAGATATAAGGAAGAAATTTTTTACAATGAGGGTGGTGAAGCACTGGAACAGGTTGCCCAGAGAGGTAGTGGAGGCCCCATCCCTGGAAACATTCAAGGTCAGGTTGGACGGGGCTCTGAGCAACCTGATCTAGTTAAAGATGTCCCTGCTCACTGCAGGGGGGTTGGAGTAGATGACCTCTAAAGGTCCCTTCCAACCCAAAGCATTCTATGATTCTATGATTCTGTTTGGTTCGTTGACTTATTCAGTGCACCCAGCGGCCTCTCAGAGGCCCTGCATTGGTATTGCAAGGGAAATGGTAGTCACCTGGGGCTGGAGCTGGGCTATGTCTCAGGAGGAGCGAGACCACTCCTCACCTCTTCCTGCTTGCCAGAGACCTGCAGGTGCACCAGATCAGTGTCAGATGAGTGTGGAGCCATAGTAGTATTTTTCTCTCTTCTTTTTTTTTTTTAAATAACCCCATCTGAAACGATACTGAGGTAAGAGCTAATCCTACTGCAAACCATTTAAGTGACAAATGTTTAAATATCTGAAGTTGGTTTTACATGAAGCAAAACCACAGGAGAAGCAGCAGTCACTGGCTGTGACTTTACAACCCGAAACCCAGGTGAGCTTGGGCACAGCAGAGCATTTTCACAGGGGAAGAGACATGTCCCCTTCCTTTCAGGCACTGCTTTGACTTCGTGTGAAGATTTATCCTCAGCTGGGAAACAAATTGAGGCATGGAAGAAGATGAAAAGCTCAGTTTCTTCTCTCTGTCCATGGAGGGAGAGGAGGAAGCGTGTGGCTGAGCTCTGTCGCTGCTGAAGCACTAAGAGCCAAGCAAATGGCAGGAGATCGGTTTGGCTCGTTGCTCCATCATTTGCATATGTGGCTTAGATTTGAAAACACAAATTTTGACACTGTCAGGCAGAAAAAAATCTGTGGCATTGTTACTGCAGCTACGCGTATTCTTGTACTTAGCTAATGCTTAAAAAACTGTGTTCTGACATGGACGTTGGGAAATGCCTGGAGTGGTGGGAAGGGGGATCCCTGGTGGTTCTTGGCCCCGGGTTGGAGGTGGTTATCAATCTCTGCTCGCTGGCCAAGCGGCAGCATCGCGGGGCTGCGGTGCGGCTCCTCGTCCCTGTCTGAGAGGCTGGAGTCTGTTCATGCTCTCTGTTTTCAGTAAGCCCTCGGTCCAGAGCTGCCCCTGATCCGAGTCAGGCTGCAGAGAGCCCTAGACCGGGACTCATGGCTGTTGCATTGATGCGATGGGGCAGCGCTGGTGGGACAAGGCTAAATTATATATCCTGCTCTGGAAGGATTTCTGGCAACATGGAAAATCCTGCAGAAGGAGGAAAACATCATTAATTACAGTGCTAAGAGTACATGAAGGGGACTCCAGCTAATGGAGAACCTGGTCATCTCCATTGTATGGCATACAGGTGATCTACACCAGTAACTTATTTTGCTACCCCTGTTCCTGCACACCTGTGTGACTTTATGCCTCAGCTAATTGTTTCCTTCTGGATAGTTAGTTTGATACATTAATTTATGGCATACTTTGCTGCCTTTGCTGAGCTTTTTGTGCTGAGTATGTCCCCTCATTTTTATCTTCTGACACTCTGCAGGGATCCCTGCTCCTGCCTGAATAACATGCTAACTTTGGATGCCAGATGCTTGTTCTTGGCGAAAGTTGATATTGTCTTAAGTCCACTGAGTTCAATATAAATGATGCTCTGGCCTTGGAAACACGAGGCTGCCGGCAGATTCGGCCTCCAGCTTCTCCTCTTCCCCATTTGTGAACAGAAGGCCAGAAATGCTCCAGCACCTTCTCCAGCCCTCCCCCATCAGATGCCTTGGACTTTGAGGCACCATGAAGCAGGGGGGAAAAAAGCTCTCCAGAGCTTTCCAGCAGCCCAGCTGTGAAATGCCCCAGCTGGCAGCAGTTTGTACTGATTTTGCAAGACTTTTGAAAGACTAGAAACTGGTGGTCCAAGGCTTGCCCCTCAGTGGTAATGAGACTCATGCAAGTAGGGGTCTTTGAGGACATGCCCAACTAAGCAGGAGCAAACACATCATGGTGGATAATATGAAATTTGGAGAGAATTTTAAAAGAATATTAAAATATTTAATAATGACAAAGTGGCTCAAAAAGTTGCCAGGGGAATAGCTCCCAATCCTACCCCTGAAGAGCTGTTTGGTAAGAAAGGTCAAATAGCAAACCACTGAGGACACACATACTGACCCCAAAATCACGTTATCTTTCAGGATGGTCTCTCTGATTCACTCAGGTCAAACAGACATCTATGTTTTGTCTGCCTTCCTTAGATGTGAACATTTTAGGAAGCTAAAGATATGACAAGTATTCAAAACACATCAATGAGACTCCAAACTGTCTCAAACCTGATTTCAGAGAAGACATCAGAAATTATTATTCTTTTCTTTGCCTTATGGCATTTTAATAATTTGCTTGACTTGTGTCCTATCTTTAAAACTTTCCCTGCAACTAGAAGGGCTGGAAACTTCACTTAAAAAGGAGGAAATTTCACCTAATATCATCTCCAAACAGACTTCCATGATCTGAATAAAACCTGAGAGCTCTAAAATCAATAAGCTGGAGCTCAGAAGAGGGAAAAAAGTGTTTCTTCAGGTATGATCAGGATTAAGCATGGTGGCTATGGCTTTGCCAAGTGCTCTGTGTGCCACTGTCTTTGTTGGCGTGTAGATATTCACTATCATCTAGACAGGTTTCTTTCTGAAGTGCTGTTAAATCAGGTAGGAATTTCTCAGTTTGCTCTCTTCTCGCCAGAGATTTAAGGAACTGGTCAGTAAGCCATTCTGGACTTCAAATAAGCTCTTTGATTTCACCTTAGGCCTCTTGAGCACATGTTGTGACTGCTACGTAGGTCCACGATGAGCAATGACAGCTACATAGGTCTGTGGTAAGCAATGACAGTCATACAGGTATTTCCAGCTATTTTTGTAGCCCTTTTGTAGCTCTTTCACAGCACTACAAGCCAGTTCTCACCTTCCTTCCCCTCAAATATTCCCCAACGATGAGACACTAGTTTTGGCCTCATATGCTTCAGATTAGATATTAGGAAGAAATTCTTTACTACAAGGGTGCTGAGACACTGGAACAGGTTGCCCAGAGAAGTTATGAATGCCTCCTCTCTGGAGTGTTCAAGGCCAGGTTGGATGAGGCTTTGAGGAACCTGATCTAGTGGAAGGTGTCCCTACCCATGGCAGGGGAGTTGGATTTAGATGATCTTTAGGGTCCCTTCCAACACAAACCATTCCATGAATCTATGATTCTGTGCTGCAAATCACATGCATGCCCTTCTTGCATTCACCATAAATATCCAACGATGTCCCTCGCAAGCTTCCAAGGTTGGGAGCTGCACTGTCATCTCACACAAGCCCCCAGATATATTCAGCAAATAAGGGCAAGCCACACCTTTGTTTTGTAATGATTTTGTCCAAGGCAAAAGGACATTTTCTGTCTTTTGTATTGTACCACTGTGTATGCAGGGACTAGTGGTTTCAGAGATGGTGTCATACAAGTCCATATATCATGTAGGCATAATCAAATACTCTCTCTGTGCACAGCAAAACAAGTATGGCCAGAAGTATGGGTAAGCAGAGCTGTGGCAAGCTGGGACAACCCAAGACTGCAACAGCTCTGCTGATCTCGTCTTGAAAAACCTTAACCCAGCTGTCAGTGAGGCTTCATAGCTCTTTCCAAGCCTGGAAATGTAAAATGACCTTCTGTGAGTCCTGCCCTGTGCATTTCTTCCCAAAACGACCATCGCCCTTGAGGATGTGCTTTGCCAGCGGTGAGGTACTTGTCCACCTGCAAAAGTAGAGCCCGAAAAAGCTCTTTGGTGGGAGAGAGATCTGTGTTGGGGAAGGGGAAGGAATGGTCTGCTGGTGGAAGACTTGGTGGTAAAATTATTGTTTTTTTACAGGCAGGAGCAGCTGACAAATCCACCCCGTCTGTGCTTTTTGTGTAGCATTACAAAATTAGAAAGTCATTTTTCAATGAACATGAAATTGCTGAAGAATAGAAACTGAAGTGCCATAAATAGCGCTGGGCTTTTTGAAGCCACAAAGAGGAGGCTGTTCTGCTGGGAGATGCCAGGCCTGGGAACACGGGTTTTCTTTGTTTGTATGCCATTGTGCAGCAGCTGGCGTACTTTGAGCACGACTCCCAGATTTGCTTGTGCTGTTAACTCGGGATGAAGAGGAAATATCAATGGGCTGTGAGCGGGGGCCAAGAGAGATCTGAGTCATTCAACTCAGCTGGCTCAATGGGGCAATGGTTGTCTAAGGAGATGTGGTAGGGTAAAGAACAGGTCTTCAAATAAAATTTGGAAGGGGCAAATTATTCGAACCCCCTAAAGAGTGTTATCTCCCGTGTTGTCTCAGGGGGGATAAAGAAATCCCAGTTTTTTCTCTCAGGAGGTACGGCTTGGTCTCCAATGTCCTTGTCACCATTGCTAGTGGGTTTTGCATTGGGGATGGTGGCAGCTGATGTGAGGGAGCACCCACATGTAGGTTGTCCACCCCTCCTAAAAACAGCATTTTAGTGCCCCGTTGAGCTGTTTGACTCAAAATGCAGCTGAGGAAGCAACAGGCGCTGATGGGGTTAGTGCTGAGCCTGGCTGAAACCCCTCTGTGGTTACACCCCAATGCCAGGAAGGGCAAATCACGGGCAACTTCGGTTGGATGCAACTCCCCAAAGGTGTGACCTAACAAAAGATGGTTGAACTGAGCCTAAACACGCATGAGACAACTGTAGAAGCCCATTAAGTTTATCTGGTGCAAATGCATGTCTTTGGGGAATCAAGACCCTGTCCTACGTCCCTGTCTGCTTTCTGAATGGATGCTATCTCAGCTTGAAGCTCGGAACTGCTTTCTCCCCCTGGCTGTCCATGGCTGTGCCTGGCACAGTCCCTGCTTGGCTTTTGGTGTTGGAAACGAGGATGGTCATTAAAACCTGCTGACCTTCAAAAGAACCCCAAACTAAACCCTAAAAATGTTTTTAATAAAGGCTAAGGTGCTGGCTCTGAAGGCTTTTGTCTCGTGTACCGCATGCTGGATAATGGCACAAAAGATGCTTGTAAATGCGAACTTTATTAAACTTTATTTAATAAAATACTCGCAGGAGCTGTGCCTTTCAGACTCATCATGTGACAACCGCTGCAATAAAACTTAGTTTTTAAGCTAGGCTACGGAAGGCAGGTTTAAATGCTGTCAGTGTTTTTATTATATGGGTATGCACGGAAATGTTTTCTTAACTAAAGAACACATGGTGGAGTTGTTAATTGGTTTTAGGTGCCTGCGAGCCTCTGTGCATTGCACTGTTTAATTGCTTGCTCAGTTTTTGGTCTATGAACGGTGCAGGATAAAGGCCCCGTGGAGCCAAGCTTGAGGACGGACAACCGCAACGCAAGAAGGTTAGGCGCAGTTTCTCCAAGGAACAGTAGCCAAGA
Organism: Balaeniceps rex; assembly: GCA_013401315.1. Classification (NCBI taxonomy): domain Eukaryota; kingdom Metazoa; phylum Chordata; class Aves; order Pelecaniformes; family Balaenicipitidae; genus Balaeniceps; species Balaeniceps rex. The sequence goes on along the minus strand of VYZW01061528.1, from coordinate 25,547 downwards.
TCTGGGGGAAAAACCTGCCAAAATCATCAGCTGAAGTAAGTAACTCAAGAAGGAGCTGGGCAGGTTTCCAGAGCTGCAGGGTATGAGGTAAAACCATTAACAGGATTTTTGGTTTTAAGATAATGAGAGATTGGTTAGCGATTGGGATTTCCTGAACTCATGAGGCTTAGGAAATGTTAGAAACACAGATGTGGATGGCTCGCCTGGGGGAAGCGGGTGCAGGGGCTGCTCTGTGCCCACCACCAGCCTCCCCTGCCCCAGCACCCACCCAGTTCCCTGCAGGATGAGGTGCCTGGCAGGGGGATCTGCACTGTGTCCGTGCTCCCCCAGCCAAGGGAAGGATGAGCTCCCATGTTTGGCCTGGCCTGCCTGCCCACTTGGCAGTCATGGGACAACGGCTGGTGGTCTGCTCCCAGAGGAGGATGGGGTTACCTCCAAGGCAGGGGGTCTTTGAGGTATTTTTGTTATAGTCCCTATTCTTCCAGTTATTTGGACAAAGGAGCTGGTTCTTTTCAGGGACAAAACTCACAAAACCCAGCTGGTCACCACGAGAGCACAATGGGGTGTCTGGTTGTAACTTCTGGGGTTTTAATGCCAAACTCTGTCCTTGCATTTGGAGGAGCTGGAGAGAAATTTTTGTTTTTAAGGGTTTTCTGACAGGGCTGTGCTAAAAAGATGGAGGAATGCATAAAAATGATTTGGCCACTAACTGTGGGGTCTAAGTCTGGGCAGACCCAGAAACAGGTTAGTGTGTGGTGGCACCCTGCTGAATAGCCAGCAGGACCTTGGATGATGGATTAGTCATTTTATTGAGCTTTTTATTTGTCTGTGTCCTTAGGTTCCTCCTGCTTTTCTGCATACTGGAGGCTGGAGCTGACCCTCTCAGATCTGACCCAGAGGGCTGCCACCCTGCTGCCCTTTTGTGCCTGGTGGCCCCTGAGTGATGGGAGCCAACACATTTGCTATGCCCACCAGGAGAGAAAAGGTAACCCCTCAAAATCCTCTGATTGCTCTCTCCTTGTTCTTTTTTTTAATGTGTGTGAGGTACACATAGCATAAATTAACAGAGCCCAACAGCCTAAATGAAGAGAGTCATCTTCAGGTGGGCATGCAAGATGGAGCTGGACCTTTCCTAAAGCACTTTGTTACAATTAGGTTGTGCCAAAACTGGCACGTAGGTAGCATCGCATCTGGCTGCACAAGGGTTAATGTGATTATAGGATCATAGAGTCATAGGATCATAGAATCATAGAATCATAGAATGATAGAATGCTTTGGATTGGAAGGGACCTTTTAGAGGTCATCTACTCCAACCCCCCTGCAGTGAGCACGGACATCTTTAACTAGATCAGGTTGCTCAGAGCCCCGTCCAACCTGACCTTGAATGTTTCCAGGGATGGGGCCTCCACTACCTCTCTGGGCAACTTGTTCCAGTGCTTCACCACCCTCATTGTAAGAAATTTTTTCCTCATATCTAGCCTAAATCTCCCCTCCTTTAGTTTAAAACCATTAGTCCTTGTCCTGTCACAACAGGCCTTGCTAAAAAGATTGTCCCCATCTTTCCTATAGGCCCCCTTTAAGTACTGAAAGGCCGCAATAAGGTCTCCCCACAGCCTTCTCTTCTCCAGGCTGAACAGCCCCAGCTCTCTCAGCCTGTCCTCGTAGGAGAGGTGCTCCAGCCCTTGGATCATTTTTGTGGCCCTCTTCTGGACTCGCTCCAACAGCTCCATGTCCTTCTTGTGCTGAGGGCTCCAGAGCTGGACGCAGTACTCCAGGTGGGGTCTCACCAGAGCCGAGTAGAGGGGCAGAATCACCTCCCTCGACCTGCTGGCCACGCTTCTTTTGATGCAGCCCAGGATACGGTTGGCCTTCTGGGCTGCAAGCGCACACTGCTGGCTCATGTCCAGCTTTTCATCCACCAGTACCCCCAAGTCCTTCTCCGCAGGGCTGCTCTCAATCCCCTCATCTCCCAGCCTGTATTGATATCGGGGGTTGCCCCGACCCAGGTGCAGGACCTTGCACTTGGCCTTGTTGAACCTCATGAGGTTTGCACAGGCCCACCTCTCCAGCCTGTCCAGGTCCCTTTGGATGACATCCCGTCCCTCAGGCGTGTCAACTGCACCACTCAGCTTGGTGTCATCTGCAAACTTGCTGAGGGTGCACTCGATCTCGCTGTCTATGTCATTGATGAAAATATTAAACAGCACTGGTCCCAGTACGGACCCCTGAGGAACACCACTTGTTACCAGTCTCCATTTGGACATCGAGCCGTTGACCACTACCCTCTGGTTGCGACCATCCAACCAGTTCCTTATCCACCGAACAGTCCACCCATCAAATCCATATCTCTCCAATTTAGAGAGAAGGATGTTGTGGGGGACCGTGTCGAAGGCTTTTTGGAAGTCCAGATAGATGACATCTATTGCTTTTCCCTTGTCCACTGATGCAGTTACTCCATCATAGAAAGCCACCAGGTTAGTCAGGCAGGACTTGCCCTTGGCGAAGCCATGCTGGCTGTCTCGAATCACCTCCCTCTCTTCCATGTGCTTTAGCATTGCTTCTCGGAGGATCTGTTCCATGATCTTGCCAGGCACAGAGGTGAGGCTGACAGGTCGGTAATTCCCAGGGTCCTCCTTCCTACCCTTTTTAAAAATGGGTGCAATGTTTCCCTTCTTCCAGTCATGGGGGACTTCACCTGACTGCCATGACTTTTCAAATATCATGGAGAGTGGCTTGGCAACTACATCGGCCAACTCCTTCAGGACTCTGGGATGCATCTCATCAGGTCCCATAGACTTATGTACGTTCAGGTTCCTCAGGTGGTCACGAACCTGATCTTCCCTTACAGTGGGAGGGGCTTTACCCCCCGGACCCCATCTTGTTTTTCCAAATGGATGGATGTCTCTGCTTTAAAGTTTTCTCCATAAGATCATTGCAAATCTCCTGGTGTGCTTTATGGTAATCATGAAGAGATTGAATAAATAGTAATAAAATAACTAACTTTCCAGAAAAATAAGGTTCAACTGCATACACCACAGCATCTGGACTGAAAATAAATAATGTTCAAACCCCAACTATGTGTAATGGAACTAGCTAATTTTATGCCTATGGATAAATTTTCTCTGTCTTTGCCTCCCTGAAGAGTTTGTTTCAGCTTGATGCCTTTCAGTGTTAACCAAGGCTCCATGACTGATGCGAAGATATTGGGAATTTCAGTTACTAGAAAGGGATATTTAAATACTCAAATATTTGTATGCACTAGCCCTTGTTAAATTAAAACTGTCTTAATCACGGGTTTGTTGCAAGAATCTTAATTCCTATCTTGACCTAATGTAATCCTGTACCATAATACTTTAATGCCCCCTGAGCAAGCCCCTGCTTGTTTCATTTTTCCCCACCCTTTCCTGTACGAGGCATGCCTGCCTTTCGGGGGGCTTGGGAGTGTACCTGTATATGCTCTCCGGCATGGACAAGGCTGGCTGATTAGCATCCACAAAAAAATATCCCAAATAATACAGTCAAAACCAACTAATTCTCCCCACTTGCAGTGATCCTGCGCAAGCAGGAGATAAGAAACGGCAAGAAATGGTGTATGACGTGAGCTATACCCTAAAGCGGAGGAGGACAATGTTAGTGGCTACATCGCTGGTTAGGGATGTGGGTGGTTCAGCACGTTAGCTGGGTGGAGGTAAGTGGAGATTCAGGCCTGGAGACTGGTCGCTTACAGTGTAGGTCCAGGTCCATCCAAAACTCTGGAAGTTAAGAAAAATTTAATGGCTAAGTGAAGGACACTTACCTAGATTCAGATGGAGTGTGAAACTTGAGTAATTCAAAGGGGGTTGATTTTTTTTTTTTTTAAACTCATGAGATGTTGGATTCCTGTTTTGAGGAAAAATGACTAAACTTTGACATTCACTGCCTTGCCAGTCCCCAGTTTCTCACATTCACACACATGCTTTTCCTAGAAGAAATCATCCAGAGAGACAATGTGCTTTTTGTTAAGAGCAGCTGGTTGAGTTAAATAATGCTGCTTTCAGACTCCTCCACGATAACGGAAAAAGCTTTGCGACCTTTTTGGTTTGCTGTCTGCCATCATCTCAAGTTAGGCTGGGCTTTGCAGGCTGCGGGGTGACAGATAGGGTGCCCTGGGCCCTCTGAAGATGTGTGTTTGGTTTCTGGAGTATGTGCTGAGCAGGTTTCAGCCGAAAGCACAGGGAGACACTGCCCTGCAAAGCCCTGGCCTCGAAGGGTGAGAGCGGCTGGGGAAGAGCTGCTGGGTGGGATGTGGAGACGTCAAGTCTAGAGTCCAACACCTACTCAGAGCCACTCTCCACTGCACTTGAGAGGATTAAATAGAAGGAGAAAAGAGTTCTTTTAGGGTCTCTTCTGTCTCAGTCTGTGCCGGGGCACACTTGTTCTTGACTATTTGCTTTTGTTTGCCTCAGTTTGGCCCTTGGATCATTTCCCACCTCTTTCTAGCCAGCCCTCTTGTATCTATTTCTGTTCTCATTTATTTTAGCAAAACAAGTTCTCCTCTCCTGCTTTTCCTCTTCCCTCTTCATCATTTTTGGTGGTGGTGGTGGTGGTGGTGGAGGGAAGGATCTTTTGACTTTTTGTTTTTTCAGAGAATAGCTGCTTCCTTTTTTTTTCACCCTGCAAACCACATTACTGAGGCAACGTACTTTAGATGAGGATGCACACCAGTGCTAGAGAAGTAGGAAGTTTGTAAAAATCACACGCTGGCTATAATTTCCGTAATGGATTTTATCACATGTGCCACGTGGAGTATGCAAATATCTTCTCAAAAGGCTCATGTGGTAGTTTGTTATAAGGGTCATGCTTAGGCATTAATGTAATGACTTGCTATAGCTACTTAGTAGAAATTACTGGCTTGCTTTAGTGAATCGCTTGTAAAATCTTTCAGTCAGGCCATCCAGACGATGCTGATAAAGGAAAGGGGGTCTTGCACATACTGGTGACTGAGATTTATCTTGTCTATAAAGTAACTGTCCGTCCACCTATCAATCCTGAGCCACCTTAGATGGTGTACTAAAGAGAAAGGATGATTAAAAAGCAGGGCTAATACAGGTTTTGTCTTGCTTTCAACAAGTTAAAGCACCAGAATCTTTCAACTGCTTTGTAAATCATTGAGCTGCATTTATAGAGATGTTTTGCTTATATTTTGTGATTCCAAGTATTGGATTAATGATGTAAGATACCAGATTTAAATGATATCTTGGCCTTTGGCAGTATCTAGCTCTTCTCTAGCTGAACAATTTATCTATTCATTTGCACGTAGATAAAAATTCACAGTTGATCTCATAACTAAAAAGCAGAGGAGAAAGGACTCTCTATGTTTTCATTCCATTATAAAACTTATTAATGAGTTTAGAACTATAATATCACATGCTAAAAACCTAAATAAAAGAATTTATACTTCTCAGCATCCAATGCACAAGCAGCATTAATGCCAGCCCATGTCTGGGTATGCATGCTGCAGTTCAGGGCTTGACTTCTTAGTGTTGTGGCATGGGTTTTGTGCTGTCTTAATCCAGATGATGTGTATTTTAAGATCTTCTGCGTCCAACCTGTCCTACCTGCAAAAGACCAGACCCTGTAGAGGTTCCTTGGTCTGCTGGGACTGTTTGCAGCAGAGAGATGGTGAGCTTTTTTCTGAGCTGGCACTAAAGGAGAGGAGAGCTTTGAGTTCTTGAATGCACTATAACAAAGAGGGAAACCTGCTGTTTCTTGGGCATGGAGACCTTCTTGAGTGGAACGTCAGAATGAGGTGACTTAAAAATGGCAAAATAAGGGAGAATAAGGTGACTTAAAAAATTCTCTCAGTGGCACTTGCAGTGACCGCCCCCCAGCCCAATGCCCCACCAGTCCATGCTTGTTCAGTGCTACGACCTTCACAGCAAATTTGTGAAATCACAGTGAATTTGCATTCTTCCTGTCGCAAGCTACGTTAGTGGGAGCAGGAAACAATCTCTGTCCTCTTCAAATGAGAAGATAACACCAGAGGAGAAGTCGGTGAGGCCACAGGGAGTTGCTGCGGTGCTTCAGCACGATGTGTACCAGGTCAGCATGGCCCTGAGCGAGCGTGAACCATGAGATGGGGGCCTTTTCGGTGTTTGCTCTTCCTAATAAATATGATTGCTGCCCTCAGATGTCAGCTTACAGCAGGTTCGGCATGCCTCCTCACTACAGGCACGCTTGCCAGTCTTTGGCTGCCTGCGTGCTCAGCCCCTGTACCATTAAGTCTGAGCTTAAACATAAATACGGTCCTTAAGAGAGGGTCTTAGAGCAAATATATTGACTAATAAAAGGTCTTGTTTTTCCTCTTGCATCTGGCTTGCTCTCTTGGAACCATGCCACATTGAAAGCGGGTCATGTCAGAAAATTGAGGGAGTGAGGAGGACTATGGCAGCTGTATCTCTAGTATGATTTTGCTCGTTCTGGGCACATTATGTGACTTCTTGCTAAAGGGATGCAGTGAGGTATGCAGTCCTTTCCCCTCACTGTGACAGCAGAGAAAGAGGACACAGAGTTTCAGTGTTCCCTGTTCACCCTCTGTATGGTGATGAACACCAAGGGGGTTGGAGACAGCAGGGAGTGGGAGGGACCTGCAGAGAAGTTTCAGATAATTCAGATGCAAAAAAAACCAGAGTCAGTTTGGTGCATCAAATTTCCGCCGCACTTTCTGCTGCTGAATGCAGAGCTCACAGGCTTTTCATTAAAATGGACTTTGGTCTTTGCCATGTGCCAGAAGCAGCGAATTAGGCTGGCAGAGTCCTGGGTGGACACAACCCCCAGCTGGGGGGAACAAGGGGCAAGGAAGGGGCAGGAGAGGAGCAACTGGCGGGGTCACCAGCTTGGATGGAGGCATGTGAGCTGCATGGGCCAGCAGAGACACCTAGATGTCCTTGCCCCTGCTAAATCTGTCCCTGCACTACCCTTCCCTGCACAACCTGAGCAGGAGGAGGGGATGAGGCAATGCTAAGGTTGCTCCTTTGCTACCACCAAATATTTTTGGGATGGGGACAGCGTGTGCAGAGCTACGATAAGAGGGAGGCATGTTCCTTGCTTCAACAGTTCTCTGTAAATCATGGCAGGGGAACATCCCTGTCCCCACCCACATGCATTTCTTTAAAAAAACCAAACATATTTATAATTGTCAATTTGGAAACTATAGTAGGTGACCTTACGGATGCCGAACCAATCCAAGCTGAAATGCAAATGTTGGTACAGATGGCATGGAGCATGATTTAGTCATGACGACAGCAAAAATATCTGGGACACCATGCCTCATATCACTCTCCCATATAACACATTTTCCTAACCAAGTAAAGCTATTTTTGGACTTTTTCCAAACCACTGTCTGCATGTAATATTGTCATCTTACTCAGAGAGCCTGGCCAAAGAAGTTAACATAAAATACTCATTTAATGATTTGAACTGAAAAGGCTGTTGCTAAGAATGGGTTTTGTATCAAGTCCTGGTATAAAAAGGGCCTTTTTTTTTCATATTTGTGAGATGTATTTAGTTTAGAGGTGCTCAGTGAATGTTTCCACCCTCAGGAAAAAGTTCCAGGGACTTAAAAATTTTGGCTTGTGCTAGAAGGAACTAACTTGTACTCATTTAAAAAGGAAAAAAGCTCACAAAATCAGTATTCAGGGAACATACATGTTTTAGTCCAGTCTCCATGCCACTGCTTGTCTGATGATGTCAACAAGCCTCAATTCATCCTGAACATGTGCCTGGGGTAGGGAAGGAGTTTATTTTCTGCCTGTTACTGATGAGGATGCCTGAGCACAGAGTTGAAGGGGTGAAGCCAATGGGACCATAATGGCTCCAACGTGGTGCTGACTTTAGAAGCAGAGATCTGTCTCTGAGCAGACCCTCCCTGTGTGAGGATGGTTTTGTGTTATGTGGTCCCCGCAGCAGATCTTGGCCACGACGCGGCAGCATCTCACTCCCGCTCTGCGTGCTGAGCGTGCCTTCTCTGCTGAGCCTCTCCTGGCTTTGGGATGTGGTTTTTATTGTGGGTAATTTTATTGCTGTGGCCATGCCTGGCAGATCTTCCCAGCCCTGCTTCTTCATCTTCACATTTCCACCCCTCTCCTGTCTGTGGTTGCATTGGCGCTCAAGACGAGCCAGTTCAGGAAGCTGAGCAGGTTGAAAATGAGGAATTTGTCCTTTTTTCCCCCCTTCCTGCTCTCTTCCCTTATGGTTGTTTTTGAACTGGGGAAGCTCTGGTGCCAGATTACACCCAGCTGGTAGGGATCTACAGCATCAGGCAACCAAGGTCAGGGTCTAGTTTCCAGCCCTACCTGGCTTTGCACAGCTCAGCCTGTCCATAGCAAAATGTTATGTGGTGGCTGGGGAACCCAGGGTCAAAATCGGAGATGTTTTTTACATTTCCAACTATCAGTGTACCTACTGTGATTAGTTTTTTCTTGAACAGGATCTTCCACAGGTGTAGTGTAGAGGATACAGAATTTTTCCGCATGCAACCAAAGCCAGATGTTCAGACTAATGATGCTGTGAGTAATGTTAAGGTTTTTACAAGGGCATGCAGTGACAGGACAAGGGGTAATGGTTTTAAACTGAAAGAGGGTAGATTTAGACTAGACATAAGGAAGAAAGTCTTTTACGATGAGGGTGGTGAAACACTGGAACAGGTTTCCCAGAGAGGTGGTAGATGCCTCATCCCTGGAAACATTCAAGGCCAGGTTGGACAGGGCTTTGAGCAACCTGGTCTAGCAGAAGGTGTCCCTGCCCATGGCAGGGGGGGTTGGAACTAGGTGATCTTTAAGGTCCCTTCCAACCCAAACCATTTTATGATTTGTTTGGTTTTTTAAAGTAGATTTTCACACATTTATTTATCCTGTCAAAAGCTGGAGAACAGATAGTCCTGAAAAAGAAGTTACTCAAATTTTATAACGCTGTCCTGATGTTTGGAAAAAACCCTCACCATCATCTTAATCTTGAAGAATGTTGAATCTCTTCTTCAAATCTTCCCACGAACACTTAATTCCCAGAAAATGTAGTTGACTTTAAAACATCGTATTCAGTGATGATGCTGTTCACATTGTCACAACAATCTCAAAAGCAAAAGCACTTCTGAGTTAGGTAATTTGTTACCTGTTTATTTTGATGACTCTGTGAACTCCATAGGGTTTTTAACCTGTTTGATGACTGAACAATACAAATAACCTTTTAATGCTTGTAATATCTTATTAAGAGAATAACTTAGTTTTCCTCTTTCTCAGGATTGCTGGTGCAGAATAGATATCGTGCATCACACTGCAGCAATCTGCATACTGAGAAATAAACCACTGATAGAGTTATATACATGCAGCAATTTTGCAAAAGGACTTTCTAAAATAGCCTGCTTATGAATCAGTGCATGACTGGTGATAAAGACAGCCCTTTTCTGGTTTTAAGGATTAAAATGCCTGGGGTAAAGCCTGTCTCCTAGAAGATGAAATCCTTCAGCTGAAGGGTTTGCTTTGCAAGTGTATTTTTTTCTAGAGGAATTTGTTCACTACAAACTGTTGTAAACAATCACATGTTCTTGAGTTAGAGATCACTGACATTACCAGCAAATAGTATGGTCACATCAAACAGCTACACTAAGGATTGTCTTGGAAAAAATATCTGACTAGCACGGTCCCATACAGTGTGGGAGGCATTTTAATTCAACCAATACAGGAGGGTCTTGACTTCACTGGACTATTCCAAAACGCTCAAATGCTTTGGGTGTCAATATCTGTCATTCACTAACTATAACACCCAGAACACCAATCCAGGGTTAAAGACTGTAACTTACCTCATGTGATGTTCAGGGATTGTTGGACACCTACTTCGTTGGATAAAGTGTCTTCCATGCGTAATGGACCATGTAAGATGCTTCCATGTGTTGAGTGCTGTTACTATACAGCATACACAAGGGCTGAGACAGGGAAATGTTGACCTTCCTTTTCTAAAAGGTTGTCAGGACAGGAGAGCAAGTTTGCTCTTCCCAGATGCTGGCAGAAAGAACAGTAAATGATAGAATGCAAGATTTTTTATTTTTTTTTTTTTAAAAGATGGGGCCAAAACAGACATGTTTGCCCCAGAAGTAGATTTATCTAGGTGCTGAACAACAACTTCCATTATATTTACAGCAGACAAACTGAAGAGCTTTACCTATTTTCACTAAACCAGTAGCATTTAAAGCACTAACTAAACCCCAAACCTCTTCTAATCTAGAGGTTCTGTACAACAATTACATCTTCAAATCAGGTTTCTGGATTCAATACATGGTTAGGAATTGTATTTTTATTTCTCAATAAATATCTTGTACATTCTCATTTTTACAGGAATGTTATTTATTAATAAACACGATAATGTGCAATAGCCAACACAGCACAATTGCTTGGTTTTTTAATTAATTGTCTGAATTATTTTAATACTTGTTTTGTAATAATTAAAAAAAAATCTTAACTGTATGGATAAAGGAAACCTCTGGTATTCTTGCATCTCTTATCTGTACTCTCAACTGGGCATCAGGGTTCTTTTTTGGGTTTGATTTTGCACATATAATACAGTATCTAAATCTCCTGTTGTATGCCTGTTTTCTCGAACACTACATCATTATATTTGGTCAGCAATTAGGATCTTTAGTCTTAATTTTATCAGGCTAATGGATAAGCTCTAGCACGACATTCACAATCATGTTTGACACCTAGTGTCGGTAAAGGAAAGAAGTGGAAAAAAAAAAAAAAGACTGCTGGAGTCAAAGATTACGAGTCCCTCCTAACTCTCCTTGCACTTCACGCTAACCCATCACTTTTACACGTAGTCGTGTGAAGCTGCTTATGTCTTTAAGTGTCGAACATGCTTTGCTCTGACTGAAATCACATCTGCCTGGGCTTTCTGTAACCTTTTTTTGCACCTCAGTTAAATAATAATCCTAAATGACTGTGTCCTGTTACTAACTGGCTAGTGAGTATGAACACATTACATAAACAGAACTAGACCAAAGTCTGCATTACAAGAGGTAGTTAAAATCACTACTGCTGATGTGACTAATGCTATTAAAGCATTAGCGATAGGTCAGGACCCGCTCCAATCGGCAGCTCCATTCATTCGCCGAAACAGCGCCTTTTCATAAAAACCGATGAGTGAGAAAATGCCTTAATAAACTGTGAGAAGAGATGAAAAATACCTTAACACGCTTTCAGAGGGAATGAGTGACACACAACACTGGCGCATGCACTGCAGCGAGAGCAGTCACTGGTGCTGCTGTTAGTTGAACAAAGCCATGTTACCCTTAAACATTTTACTAAGTAAAAATAAATGCATATTAAGAAGTTCTGCAAGTCCCAGGGACATGAAAGAAGAGTGCTTGCTGAATTTCTGAGCAGTGAAATAACCCTGCCAGTCCTTGAGAGACAGGGAAAAGCACAGCTGCTGCTTTGATTTCCCTGGGGTAGTGACGGGCAGTAAAGCAGGTGAGAGATGCACGGCCCAGGGAGAATTTTGCCCTGACTTGTTACAATTTAGAGAGACGCTGTCGGGTCAAATATGCTCTGCAATGAAGCGTTGTTAAAAGCAAAACCCAAACCCCCTCCTTCTGAACTGAAAAAAAAAATAATGTTTCATTCATTTCTGAACTGAAAAAAATAATAATGTTTCATTCATTTCTTCTCCCTTTCTCTCAAAATCTACTGGGAACTGTTTCCACCCTCTCCCAGCCACCCTCGTGGCCAGCCTGGCCCTGGACATGGCTGTATCCTGTGGGCCCATGAAACGTGAACTGAAGCACAACAGAGATCTCCTGAAACAAAGAATAAAGCCAAACAGTACAGAAAGGTAACTTTAAATAGCATGACATGAAATACAATTTACAGGGCTAATCAAACAAAAGGTTTAAAAATGGATTTACCTTAACTAACACTATTTTTTTACAATAAATATAACAGTATTATACTGTGTGTAAATCTCAGGTGAGAAAGTTTATCCACTCAAGTAATCTAGAAAGTGTACAGTACATTTGCTAATTAACTGTAATAAAATGCTTCTTTTTTGAAGGACTGCTGGCGATAAAAGCAGAGGTGCTGAAGGAATTTCCATGTAAAAACAGATTTACTAACAGACTTATTAATATGCCAATTCTTCATTGCATTTAGTATCTCATCATGTATTTACAGGACCAAGATATCTATATTTTGAAGCGTACTTCCCCTTAGGAGCCACGTCTGTGCATATGTGCGTGTACATGCATTTGTCCCAGCCAGGGATAACCTTCCCAACCTTCCCCTCCCAATTCCCTTCTCTCTAAACAGGAATTGCATCTTCAGCTTCTTTGTTTTCACATATATAGTATCATAACAATACTAACAAGCCTTTGAAAAACGTCTTCCGTCCTCTCTTGCCATAAAGAGTTTTGAAGCTGGCCAGGCTTCGAAACACATCCTAAAAACGGGACATTTTTGATGGTCTGGTAAAGATTTTTTTCTGCAGGACTGATGGAGTAGAGAATGACCACTAGAAACCAGACCCTTTAAAATACCAATGGTTGTATTTAACAAGATCAATTAATTTGCCTCCTCACCTCCAAATATACTGCTCACAGTGCAGTTTGAACAACTGCAGGATTAAGAGAAATATTGGAAGTGAAGTATTGCAATTCCTCCTTCAGATTTTTATAAGTACTCACCCTTGACTTTTTTCTATTGAGGTACCCTCAAATTAATACCAGCAGAGTATCAGCGATGATGTGCACCCTCCTGCTTAGTTAAATCATACATTCAACTCTTCAGGTATTTCTGTGCTCCTGATGCACTACAAGATACCTATTCTTTAGTAGATAAAGAGGGATTATTGCCTCATGGGACAAGCCAAACACTCACCGATTGAATTATAAAATAAGTCTTTGTAACTATCCTGGATATTAAATATACCCCAACACAGATATCTTGCTAAAATAAAAATTGATTTTTTTCCTCTTCCTTTATAAAAAAGAACTTATTTTCTCATGGCTAGATCTCTCCTCCAGTTTCACCTTCAAAAGAACCAAGCAAAACAGATCATGAAGGAGCTCGAGCAAAGTGTTAGTAACTTTTTTGTCTCCCGACCGAAAAGGCACCTCCAGGCCTCAGTTGCCCTGGGGATTCTGGGCAACAGCACAGTGGGACAGCATCATCGGTCACGCAAAGGAGACACAGCAGTAGTCCCCTCCTTGGAAACGCTGGCTGTTGGGTCCTTAAGACCATTTTGAGCCTTTCCCCTTACTTTTCACAGGCAGAACTGAAAGATTCTATTTTTGTTTTGTTTTCCTTCTTAACAGCCACTTTCTCCAGATCTGACAACTCTGAGCACCGTGCCTGATCAGATAATGAATGTTTACATGCGACGGTCAGTGTTTCCAAACTGCTCCATTGTTCCCAGCACCCAGTGGTGAAGCCCCGATGCCTGTCAGGACAAGAAAGCAACAGAAGAGGAAGGAAGGGCTTCCTGCCAGACAAGAGCAGTCCTGTTTAAATCAGAGATGGAGTTAACTACCCATTCAAACATATGCACACAAAACACTGAAACAGATTGCCTGGCTCTGCCTTGCATAATATTATCAAATCCCAGCGAACCATGTTTAACAGAACAGGGTGAGATGATACCGTAGTGCTGGCAACACGGCACGTAGAGGAATGATCACAAACCGTCCTTTATTTATTTGTCCCTCTGGAAAAACATTCGCTCTGTTGCCATTCTGCAATTTACCTCCACCCCACTGCAATTCTTCGAACACGCTAAGTCGGTTGACAGATTTTGGGTGAAATGTGACAGCCTGGCTGTCATGCAGATTTGGGTCGCTTTGCTGATTAGATAACAGTATGTATTTTATTAATAACTCTGTTTATCCTCAGTTTTAGGGTTTGTATCTCCAGCAGGACTGGGTTTCTTCTTTGAATTCACACACCGTGACATCAGTGAGGCTTAGGCACTTGACAACATGGTAGATGTGAAGATCTGCTGCAAAATCTGGGGGATCTCTTTGGTATCCATGGCAATAAAAGACCGACCTGCTGGTAGTGTCCTCTGCAGCCTAAGGAACAGAATGAGGGACAAGACACAATTACCATTTCAAATTATCTTCCCTACCACAAGCCAGGGTTCCTTAAGAACGGATGTTTTTCCTTTTGAATACCTTGCCAACCCATGCCATTCACGTCGCTGTCACCACGCAATTAAAGGCTTGGGAAAGCAGCAGTGGGAGGAAACACTGAGAGCAGCTAAGTCACAGAGGTCCTTTCAGCAAGACAATCAAGACTGTTTCTAGAGATTTCTATTCACATCCTCTTTCTGACATGCAAAAAGTCCATTTTGATCAAGGTACCAGTGACCTCACCAGGTATTACCACAACTGGTTTTCTGAGGGCAGCTAGAGATTTACTCTGGAAGTGAAGATATTTACTTACTCTAAATAGATTACCATGAACCCACAGCTCTCTCAGTTCAACCCTGCCAGTGATTCTAAATGTGCTCTTTGTATTTCCTCTTCGAGATCGCAGCAGATTAGATGGAAAGATATTTTTCTGCCAATATTAGCCTGACACATTTTTATTCACAGCTTAACCCCCCTTTAAAAAAGCTAAACAAGACACACGCTACAAACCCCATCTCCTTCATGTCCAGTCAGCAAGCTTGGAATTTATTTTTTCACTGCTTTTTAAAGGAGTTTATGCTCCACACCATTTCTCCAATGCTAAGTTAAGTCTCGCTTTTAAAGGGAGCTTTAAAAAAGCTGCAACAGAGAATTCCCTTCTCCTTCCCCCACAGCAGTTACAGGAAGGCTTTGTCTAATTCTGCACTTCCACGTACATAGAAATGCATTTCAGTGACAGCATTGTGTGCATTTTCCATACCCCGTGAACTAGGCAATTATAAGATCTCCTCTTACACAGCAGGATATGGTCAATGCTTTTTTTTTATTTCTAGCAGAAGTAAAAGGACCTTCTGTAATTATAATCTTTCAGAATGCATTCTTTTTTCATGCGTAACACAGCTCTGATGTACAGACCTGCAGACATGACTAACGCTGGCTGTGCAGCTGTATCTTTCAGCCCTTTTCTGATTAAAACGACGTACCGAGGGCCAATTCCCTTTGGGCCCTCTCTCATTCTGCTCTAGTTGGAGACTCAAACACAAGAAGAAAAGGCACTGTTGATATTTGTGGCTATACCAGCTTTTTGCTGCATGTGCTGGTCCTTGGTGGATATGGAACATCACCTGGGACAGAATTTCCTTATTTTCTCCTGTGCCCAAACAATTTAAAGTAAAATTATGTAGTAGCACTAAAAATAGGCATATTGGCTCAGATTCTCCAAAGAATTTAGGTCTCTAACACAAGGGGAGTATCTGAGTCAAATTTTTGGCAGTTTTAAAGACCATTAAACTCCAGCTTCTCTTGCTTTAATCTCTTTTCTTAGGCCCACACGCATTCAAACCCCATACTGGGCAATGGCAAAGGCACCATGTCTCCGTCATGATTATGTAGCGGTATTACATACGGGGAGAGTGCACATCCTCTAGTGGGAGGATGGCTTCAGGTACTCCCTTTGGATGCTCAGAATGCTCTGAACTAGCTGGCCATAATTGCAAGGACCCATGAACCAGTCTCCTTCCTGATGCAAGTCAAAGCTATTGCTTTTTGATAGTACATTAAAGAAAACAGTGACGGAGGAAGACTTGGACGCAAGCTGACAGTGTGTGCTCGCAGCCCAGAAAGCGTATCCTGGGATGCATAAAAAGAAGCGTGGCCAGCAGGTCGAGGGAAGTGATTCTTCCCCTCTCCTCTGCTCTTGTGAGACCCCACCTGGAGTACTGTGTCCAGCTCTGGGGTCCTCAGCACAAGAAAGACATGGAGCTGTTGGAGTGGGTCCAGAGGAGGGACGTGAAAATGGTCAGAGTGCTGCAACACCTCTCCTATGAAGAAAGGCTGAGACAGTTGGGGTTGTTAAGCCTGGAGAAGAGAAGGCTCCGGGGAGACCTTATTGTGGCCTTTCAATATATAAAGGGGGCTTATAAGAAGGATGAAGAGACACTTCTTCCCAGGGCCTGTAGTGATAAGACAAGGGGCAACGGTTTTAAACTGAAAGAGGGTAGGTTTAGATTGTACATAAGGAAGAAATTTTTTACAATGAGGGTGGTGAGAAACTGGCACAGGTTGCCCAGAGAAGCTGTGGATGCCCCATCATTGGAAGTGTTCAAGGTCAGGTTGGACGGGGCTTTGAGCAACCTATCTAGTGAAAGATGTCCCTGTCCATGGCAGGGGGGTTGGACTGGATGATCTTTAAGGGTCCCTTCCAACCCAAACCATTCTGTGCTTTTATGATTTTACGATCAAAACCTTAGTGCAGAACACCAGCACGGGCAACTATGCCTAACTTCACTGCAATAAAAGCATGGTTTAGATTTATGATGAATGGAAACAAAGAAAGTTATATTAGGCATAAAACAAATACACTTACCTATCTGCCTGGTCTCCTAAGGATCCTATAAATATGGCAAAAGCATTGACTTGAGCATTGGTGGTCAAGACCTGGGCAAACCTTGATGGCTGAATACCGTATCGCTCAAGATTTGCATCACTCAAGACGATAACAAAATACTCATCGGCCTCTTCCTTGGTGATTTCACAAATGGCATGCTCTGTCCCTTCCAAGGTATGGTCTCCACTCATGCAGAACTGAGCATGGGCATGCATGATCTGTGTGCACAGCATAACCAAGTGGAAATATGTAAGACGACTTTATGAATAAACATTCATTTCAGCTAGCATGGGGGGAGCAAATATTCAGTTGTGCTATATTAGGGCGTGTTTCAGAAATGTGGGCAGTGCTCCAGATGATATAGAAGATATGGCTTTTTGTACGTAATACATTGTATTTTAAGACATGCATCACTTCTTAAAAACAGAACGGGTCAAACAAACAAAATCCATGCATGGACAGAATTAGACTGGACCTTAAGGAAGGTAAATACTTTGATCAGCAGCAGTTTGTGTAGCTACATTCCTATCTATTTAAGGAAGAAAACAGGGCTTAGCTTCCTAGTACTGTGACCGGCTCCTGCCTGTTTATAGTTCGCACTAGACTTCCAAACAGTAATAGTGCTACAGTTGTTATCAAATATTTGACTCCTGACATCAGCAGCAAGGTTTAAAAATGCTGAAATGGTTTGTTTGAGCTTTTATAAAATAAATACGCTGTTTGCATTGACTGCATTCCTATGCAGAAGGCAAGAAATTTTAGACATTAGAAAATCCTGTCCTTCTAACCCAAGTAACTGCTGATCTTTTAGAAATTCTTTTAGAAGGAAGCTCAAATACACAGTTCTAACCTATCAAGCTGCCAAACAGGTAAATCCTGCAACTTTTCTGCATCCTATTGCAGTAAAGTCTTGATGAATACACTCACTTTGCAATTGTGATTTAACACATTTTGAGCCTAGCATTGACGCATTTTCCTACTGCTACTGTGACACATCACTTTTTAAAGATACCAGGCTAAATCGATGACCTGGTATCCCTCTACATTTTCAATTAGTCACTTATGCACTAACAATATCACCACATTATTTAGGCAGAGCTGTCTATATCACTGTATAATGTTTGGAACTTCCTATATCCTTTGACGGGCAGTTAAAATGAAACATTTATGACACAGCAGTCCAGAAAAAGGCATATCAAACTTCTACTATTTTGGCACAATTTGTTTTCTGCCAAGTCTCTGAAAGGTCCTGTTTCAGCTTTATGCAAATACACGGATTTTGCTTTCTTGCCTTTCTTTTATTTCACTCCCCTTATGTTTTGCATCCTGTGACCTACCTACAATTTTATCTTTGCAGTCATAAAATCCTTAATTATCTATCATCACTTATCAGTAGGATTTACCTTAAGAATCTCTAATCTTTGCTTATTGTTCTTGGGAACTTTGTCACTCCCAACCAAGGCGATGTCGAAGCCGTCTCCTGAATGTCCAACAATATCATACTGCAAGAAAGAAACTTCATCAGTCACCTGTTAGTTACGAATGGCCCTTGGGTCACAATGACACGAGACAGATCAAAGGCAATTTGCTTTCAACAAGAAAACCCAGATACTGTTCCCTGCTTCTGTTTATGAGCTGCTTAAGGGAACTACTTGCAATTTCTCACTGACATGAAAACAAGGGAAAGAATTGCTAAATAATGGAATTAAAGAACAGTTACTTATTTCCATTGCCTGTTTTTCACATCATCCCACCAACTGCAGAGCGGTGATGCATAAGATCGGGACCTTGCCCTCTCACATTGTCCGCTTATTTTCTTAAAGTAGCAATTTTTGTCCTCTTGAGTCTGACAAACAAGAAGTGCATTGTTTGAGAGTAGCTCCCATGTTTGATGGCTCGTTTTTGTGACCTCATTCTGCTCTGAAAAAAAAAGTATTACAAGCCTTCTTTTTTGAAAATCAGCACTCTATTTTTCTGCATAACAGATCAAAGTCATTGCTGAAAGTATGTAGAGAAGTGAATTCCAAGAGTCTCTGTACATTTTCAAAGGAGATGGTGTGCACATCATTCTCCTGTGAAAGATGCTGCAAAAACGTGACATGGAGAGCTGTAATAGCTCAAATATCTTGTTGAACAAATCATGTAATATTGTCAAGGCCTTTGTTTTATGTGAGATTTTTATTGTCGATACATGAAAACCAAGACAAGCTGAGCTATGGCAAGGTCCTGACCTGCCCTTTGTGCTGTGGACGTGGCAGTCACCCCAGGGAGAATTCATGAGCAGGACAAAAGTGGATTTAAGAGCTGTCTACACCAAATAATAGAGCACAGTGCACGGATCCTGAGCCCGGAGAGACCTGAGCTGGCAATTCCTCAACATGAACATGCCCGTATTTTCCCCTGACTAGCTGGCACAGACCTGTCTTTAGTTGACAGGGAGCCCTTGCACAATATTTTGCTTTCTGTTATCTTTTATTCAAGTGCTGCCTACAGGTCCCTGCCGGGTTCACCATTCCCAATTCCCACATAATCATTTGGTAAAAGGCAGGTCTCATCCTCAAGGACTTTCTGAATTTTCTTTCCTATTGAAGACTACTTTGTTTGTATAAGTCAGGTTCTGGAGACTGGGGAAATGGCGTTCTTTATCGACAAAGCTCTTTTTAATTGTTTCCATACCACTAATTTGCTTAAAGTAAAAGAAAGTTATAGCAGCTGGAACATTTTTAAAGGTGACACCACCCTCTGCAAAAGAGCAAACGTGCCACTTTATTTTGCCCAGGGTCAGACCATTTTATGACAGCCTCACATAACCCAGACTTACTTCCCCTAGGAAATCTTTACATAGCCTAGACCCCAGGTACTCCCATTTCATTCTGCTCTGTTGGCTTTTCCCACTCCTGTTCTCCTCAGCTCTTGTGTTTCCTATCCAACCTCATGCAAAGCTTCCAGTTTGACACATGCTTTCTCTTCAAAACCTATTTCTTTTCACCAGTAATGCTTCAGACTCTCTCTTTCCTGATGAATATTTAGCTGGTGTTTCTGCTTCCCCAAACCATTATCTTCCCTGGAGAAAAGATATGGCAAATGAAAATACACAACTTTTGAGAATAATGTTGAGGTTACATTCAACATACTTCTGAATTAATACACGAATAAATCCAGAACGTGAATCACACACAAAGAGAGTGTACATGTGTACTGTTTTAAAAACTAGAGATTATTCAAATCAGAGGAACTAAATAAAGCAGTGATTTAATGGAGCAGAAAATACACAGCACTAATGTGGTTCTTATGTAACATCAGAGATGTCCACAGATCTTCAGGGTAGGCTCTTAACTACGAGCCACTGCACGTCCTTTGCTGAGCAGTTTTGTATTCGGTATCACTTTTATCAACAACCTCATTATGTAAAGCAAAATGCTGTCATTCTCCTGTGTAAAAAGAAGCCTGATTCCTTCGTAACGAGCTCCTTCCCAGCATTTCACGGACTTCTCCTACCAGGTGTCCTGGTATCAGCTCTGCCATACTGAGTTCATGGGAATAGGTCAAACTTTGCTATTTGGGAATATCATTTTGGTTCTTGGCACACACTAATAACAGACCAACCTTTCATCTCGAAAAGGCTGGGTGTAAACTCAGTGTGACACTCTGTGTAAAGGGAACTGCTGTAGCTCCTGGATGAAACACCAGAGGCTGACCTACGGTTGGGTCCCCTCCCCATTCTTGCATAAGGTGGAAACGTACAACCCGAGTATGGGCAAGGTGAGGCTGAAATGATCTGAGCAAACTACCGGAGGCACATAAAGCCATTCTACCTGGGAACACCATGTCCTGTCTGCTCCCTCCTTGGCTAGCTGTTTATTATTCTCCGTGTGTGCCCATGCATGCACCGCAGTACATACTTATATTTAAAAGATGTTATTTGTTTTCTTGTTTCTTTGCCAACAGTTTACTATGCTATTTGCGATTAAAAAAGCGTGGTGAGGCAGCAGGGAAGAAGTGCCTGTTTGCTTTGTCCTGCCTGCTGCATTCTGGGTCAAGTGGGGCCTCCCCAAAAGCAGGGTGAGATCTCGCCGTGCCTGAGCACCTGCTCTGCGGAAGAGAAGTGCTGTGGTCACGAGTCCTCGCGTGCTGGTCCTCATGGTCCTCTGATCCCCTGGAAGTCAAGTCAAGGACCAGGACTGACCAAAAGCTAATGACCATGAGGCTGCTTTTGGGCAGTTTGGCTCCCCAGCCTGCGAGGTCAGATGAATACTTATGCAAAGGTGGGGACAGGAATGTAGCAGCACTGACTTGGATTGACTTAAATCAGCATAGGACTGCAGCCTGGGAGACCCTCCCTGGGAGGGAGGGATGAGAGCAGGCTCACAGCCAGGCTTTAGAGGTGACAGAAGGGAGATGTTTCCCCACAGGAATGTACGGAGCCTACCGCAACTTACCAAACAGAGTTTGGGACAGAATAAAACCGGAGTGAAGAACCCTGTTTGGCAAGGGCAAAGAAGGAGGATTTAAATCTCTCATCCAGGTTTACTTCCAGTAAATTATTACCTCCTCCTAATTTGTGCTCTAGTAAAACGAACCCTCAGTGATTCGATGTTATCGTGGTGTACTCATTTTAAAGAAAAGGTGCAGGCAGCTCCACAGCCCGGGCCAGCTGAGAACCCCAACACATACAGGCACATACGCGCTTTGTCAAAACCAGTTTCCTTCCTTTGCACGAGCACTGGAGCTAAAGACGAGCACAGAAAAAGGGCCCCTGAGAAGCAGGGGTCCGACGCATTTTTCTCATAAATTCCCTAGGAGAATTTATGTGGATGGAGTCAAAAGTGAGAGAAGAGCTGTGATATGATCTTACCCAGAACTGACTTTTGATTTGTTTTACAAAATAAGATTGCAAGCATAGGCTCTCAGGACAAATCCAGCAGCAAAATACTTGTTTGCCACAGTGCAAGCTTAATTGAATTTTTTATCGTGGTAGATAGCAGCTCGTTTTCCAATAGCCTCAGGTACACCGAGATAAGGACTGCTCTATTCAGAGCTGTGAGTACACAATATGTAAACACATCTCTTGAAATAGCATCATTTTGTTGGTTTCTTTCCTTACAGGTTAAAACAATCCCTATTCCACTGTCACATTTTGCACTGAATGGATGGATGCTGCTGTCTAAAATGGGTCAAATGGCAGACTTTGTCTTCTGCAGCTGCCATGCCAAAAGGTTTAATTTCTGAAGCCATTTAAAAAGCTGAAAGAAGATGCATGCTGAATGTAAAAGGTGGTGTGAATTAGACAGGCGTTTGCTGGAGGGCCAGATCTTTATAAATTCATCTCTTCTTTGGACAACACTGAACATAATTTTTTTCTGAATTTATTTCAAATCTTTTCTTTATTATTAAAAGAAACTATTCTGCCAAGCATGTGGAACATTTCTTCTTTTCCTGAATTAACAGTGCTCCCTCCATAGTAAATTCTACAAATGGCGAATGCTGAAATGGGCATAAGTACCTTTAATATTGCTATAAATAACAATTCAGGCTTTTCCTACCAGTTACATAACATGCCATTTATTGAACCACTTAAAATATTTTAAAGGCTTCATAAAATTGCTGTTGGACAATTTACTGGACATGACTCCTAAATCTGCCATCATGTGTGCAAATGACAGTAATTAGGGATGATACAAATCCATATGGTTTGTGTGACAGACATAATACTACCTCAAATAAAACAAAGAACTAACTGTCCTTCTGTCCATTTTCAAATAATTGGTACCTAAAATGAGATGTACGAAAGATGTAAGAACTTTAATTCTGCAAAATAACTTGCTTTTTATAACTTACTCATATAAGTGATGCATCCACACATTTAAAGGGGTCAAGGGGCATTTGTAGGAACATATTTAACTTCCATTATTAGGATGAGACTGAGAATGTGGCTTCTATTATCTCAGTCACTCCCACTCTTTTCTTTAATAAAGCACTTCAGAGGAAGCATGGATGAGATGACATTGGAGGAGGGCTTTGAAACATGGCTGTTAATTTAAATGGATTTCCCGACTGTGGGATGAGCCTCCCGTTTCCCCTCTGACAAGGAATGATTCACTGCCTGCACTTATGGGAAATGGAAGCAGGCAGGTTGGCCTACACAAGCATAAAAAGCTGACAAATACCTGCTGGCACTTGTCTGACTTTTTATGAAGGATAACTTTGTTACCTGCTTGGTACGGTCACATACCCAATACTTAGCTCTTCTGTGTAAGAAGGCAGGGAGACTATTCTCTACCTTCATTCAGTGCTGTAAAGACCAATCAAACAATCAACATCATCAGTGATGCCAAGGCGTACCACACATGGGGAAAGCTCAGCCGATAGGATAAAACAACCAAGGAGAAGCCCATCTGATTCATTCACAACCTTATTCAGCAGAGAACTAAACCAAGCACCAGCAGAAAAGTGATCTCGAACCAAGGATTGGTTTCCAAAGTTTGCACTGCACTTAGATAGCAGAAGGGAACTTTACTATGTAAATCCCCTTTGAATGCTTTGCTCAACAAGCCTGATGGTCCCCCAGGTTCAACACATATTGTACAAGACACCCTTCAAATTTGCAGCACATGTTGTTGTGACCCTTGCAGATGGGGCTACAACAGGAACAGATAACAGCAGGCATATGTAAAGGCCAAAAAAGTATATTTTTATAAAACCACTCTTGGAAGGCAAGAGGAGGATAAGGAAGAGAAAGAAAAAAGCAATAAACTGCAGATTTCTCATTGCACCCAACACAGTTGTGTGTTCTTTTCTCTTTTTTCATATGGTTCCCCTTTTAGACATGAGAAATGTATGCTATTTTTGCAGACATACCCGAACTTCAGCTTTGTCCTGAGAAAAATTAGCAGCATCTTGCAAAGTGTTAGTGTTTTACAGACTGGAGTCACTGATATTTTAAAATAATCACTGGCTCTCTTACTCTTTGAAGACCTAATTACACTCATTAAAAAATGAGGAACTGGCACACGTTCTGCTTATTGATCACATTCATGCAGGTGTAGCAACTGCCATACTAGATTATACACACACACACACACAAAAATCTGTATTTTTGAGCTGGAGATTTCAGAAACGCTATTTATTTTTATCAAAGGAATGACTCAAAGAGTCCATCAGCACATGCACAGGAGATTTCTCATATGAGAGGACTGTGAAATGTAGGTTAGAGAGAGATACTTTAGCCTAATCATTGGATCATGTTAAGAATATGGTTCAAACGTGACTAGCTAATAAATGCCTCTGTTTGTGCTCATTTTGGGGGATGACTTCAGTGGCCAGTGAAACATAAGGCCACATCTTGTTTGCTGTCCTAGTCATACCTGGTCTACTCTTGTAGATATTATGCTTAGAGTGAATCAAATCCCAATGAGGCAGCACAGAGAAAGAAATACTTCTCTTCCCTTGGGCAAAGCAGCTCTGAAGTTGACAAAGTTCACACTGAATCTGGCCAGCCTTGAATCAAAGCCCCCCAAAGTGCTCTATCCAGTGGAAGGAGCCCCTAAATGGAGGAGAGTCACTCTAGAGGCAACTGAAGTTGAACAGATGTAGAACCTGATGACAACTTTTTTCCCTTGGTATGTCACTAAAATTTCCAGCATCTTCTTCACCGCTGTTATTTTAAATATAAAATTGGCCTTACAGCTCTCTTGACTCAGATTGTAAGGATAACATTACTACTCCTGTCTTACTATCATCAGAGAGTGGCAATTTTCACATCTAATAACTGCACATGGTTTTTGTGTGAGTATTTTTATAAATGGCAAGTGGTTGTTAGAGAGGCACATTTACTGTTACAGCTAACTGCACTTTGAGCTATTTGCACGGCCAAATACAGGGTTTCATCTATGTGCGGGGCAAAACACTGGTCAATAGCAACTATTGCCAAGCAAAATATAATAATCTCTAATAGACACGGAGGGATTTGAGAAGTAATGAAACAGATTTTAAAATCCCAGAATTGAAGACAGTTCTTAACGATCTTACTAATTCTGCACAGTGGGCTGGTTGGCTGTCTACTTCTACATGTTATTCCTTTACCACGCACCTGAGGGTCATGTCTGGGTCCTCAGCTACAGAGCTGCACTGGAAATAAGGACAGCTGGTTATCTACCACTGCACCACATCTTTTTTCAGTGTCATCACCTTCTAAGCCACTGTCCTCTGTTGTGTAAATGTAAAATAATTCATTGTTCATAACAAGAGCAGAATGGCTGTAGTAGAACAGAATGAACAACTGTCCCCTGGTCACTGTTTCCATTTTACTCAAGATTTTGTCAGCTCCTGGATTTTTATCTCCTTTAAACTGAGTAGTTCTTGCCTAGCCATTTCTTGTATGGGGACATTTCCATACCCCTCGTAATCTTTGTCACCCTCTCTTCTTTTTCAGCTCTACAAGAACTTTTGTGAGATGGGGGACCAAAGTTGCAAACATTACTCATGATGTGAATGCACTATGGATGTTTACAGCAACACTCTGATGCTTCTGCTTTATTCTCTGTTCTTTTGCAAATAGTTTCTAACATTCAATTAGCTTTTTTGACAGCTGGTGGGCACTGAGTATTCAAAGAACCATACAACATAATTACAAGATTTCTTTGTTGAACACTAATATATAGCTGAGAGTGAGCACTAACAGATAGCTGAGACTTCCTCACTGTGTATTTAAAATCAGAATTGTTTTCTTCCATCTGCAGCGTTTTACATTTAATAGCACTGAACACCATCTGCCATTTTATTTCCCAGTCGCCATTTATGGCCAAGTCCTTCTCCAACTTCTTGCAGCTGGATTTCCCTTTTTGTTTTCCTAAATAACTTCATACAACTAGCAACTTCTGTCACCTCACTATCCATCCCCTTTTACAGATCACTAATGAATAAGAGCATCTCAAACATAAGACCTAAAAAACATCTGAACAAAATGGGTAGGAATCAGAGATGGAGGCAACAAAGGGAACCTTGTGGTTG
>VYZW01061527.1:55793-68144 GCA_013401315.1 Balaeniceps rex | reverse complement strand
AAAAGACCAAGGATCCATCCATTCTAGTTCATTCCAGTGGTTAATCACCCTCTCCGTTACAAATTTGTACTTCATTTCTATCTGAATGTGTCTGGCTTCAGATTCCAGACAGTAGCTCCTGTTAAGCCTTCCTTTGCCAGCTTGGAGTCCTTTCTTCTTGGGAGATGTTCAGACAGGCTGCTGTTTACCCAGTGCTTTTAAAACTCCAGGTACTGCATTTGTATCAAAACTTAAAGATAAATTCACCTGGGTGCATGCACAAAAGTAGGACTAGTGTCCAAAATACTAAAGCTAATCTAGGACTCTCTAGCCCATTTTCTCAAAATAGGCCTATTAGGGAAAAAAAAAAAAATGCTCTGCCATATGACTTGAGGATGTGTTACATTTGTGCCCTGGAAAGCAAGGTTAAGAACCTTTTCTAAGAACTGCCACCTCCTGAGCACACGCTGTGGTTTGGCAACGTGCAGCATCCAGTTTCATACAGTCATTGTACTGCAACACGAAGAGAAGAGTTGTTTCTTAAGTCTCCAGGCTCCAAGTTATTTAAATATCACTACTTTAAGTTAGTACATTGATCTATACCTTGAGCATGGTCTTGCACAGACCCTCAAGAAGGTGCGCAACAAGCTCTCGTCAAGAACCGTTGCTGAACAAGCAACGCAGTCGCTGCATTTGCTGCAGCTTCTGGGTTACCTTGAACTGATGTTTGCAAGGAGTGCGTTGGCTCCGTTGCAAGGTAACAAGACATGTATTGCTACGGCAGAGATCTTATCTTAAGGGACAGGTTAGGACCTTCTAATTGCAGAACCACAGAGTGGTTGGGGTTGGAAGGGACCTCTGGAGGTCCTTTTGTCCAACCCCCCTGCTTCAAGCAGGGCCACCCAGAGCCAGTTACCCAGCACCATGTCCAGATGGCTTTTGAGTATCTCCAAGGTTTGAGACTCCCCCACTGCTCTGGGCAACCTGCGCCAGTGAATCAAAGGGAACAAGAGATCCTACTTTTTATGAACACAAAAATTCTTGAAGAAACTGCTCAGAAGTTACCTCCAATCGATGCTGTTTTCAGTCTTATTGTGACTGTGTTGGTTTACAAACCCTTGACAACCCAGGAGAAAGCCTTATTTTGGGATTATGGTGAGGGAATAGAGTAGCATCTTGCCAAGCTTACAGCACAAATTTTTTGATGGGATCCTCTTCTTCCTCAGAACCTTTTAACTGAAGAGAAGCCATCGAAAGAAGCATTTTCCCCTTTAGAAAACACACACTTCAACCTTATAATAAAGCCACAGTTGGGAAACTTAAAAAAGCAAGCAAGTAAATCATTGCTTCCACAACATACCCTGCAGTAGATGTCCACAGAACAGTTAGCCAAGGATTGCAGTTAAAATTGTTTCTCCCGTCTTTTCCCTCTCCAACCCCGCGCAAAAGAAACCTCCTTGCCCAAATTTAGTGGAATTGCCTAAAGTGCAAGCCAGAGGCCAGGCTCCATTTTGAAGCAGACTAGCAACGGATCCTCTCTTCAGAAAGACTGAGGTCACAAAATCATGAAGTTTCCCAGACTCACCCAAGGCTTCCAGAAAGGCAGAAAAGGATATCTGTATTTCACTGGAAAGGACCCGCAGTTACTCCAGGAGTTCCAGATGTACATAAAAGGCAGTGCAGTCCCAGTAAAAAGACGTAATTTAGTATTGCTTTGTCCTTAATGGCAGCTGGCAAATGAAATGCTGTCATAAGATACATCTGCAGACACATTTCAGCAGAGAACCCCAGGTTATATTTTCATTACTGCTTACAAATGAGCTTCCGGCCTTAATGCACCAAGCACCTACGCTGTTGTACCTCCTGAATTTCAGTACGTTGTCCCCTCCAATCATGTCTAAAAACTTGCCTGGAACCAAAGGCCAGACCTGAATTAGCTTTTCTGGCTAAAATTACAAGTGAATCTCGACAGCAAAGACTGACAGCAGGGCACACAGCTCATGGCTAATGGCAATAGCTAACGGCTGCTACAAAGACCACTTCCTTAATGATCAAATAGGTTATCTTAATCCACTTAGATCAGTTTGAGCACTGAAACAGATGAGGAAGAGTGAGCCGGTCATTCACACGCAGGAGAGAATTTAAGGAGATGGTGACTCTCAGTTGAGTGGTTCAGTTCAAAACGTTTGCCGCTGCACTGCAACAGAGCAGAAGCTGTCACGAAATTAGTAACTGCGTGTCAGAAGACAACAGGCAAGAGCAGAGTTGAAGGAGCAGTCCAATGCCAGCTAACTCCTACAGAGCTACAACAGGCAAGACATACCCTAAAGCAGAATGAAGATGTAAAGCACTTACATGCCAACAGTAGGGATTATACCTTGAACTCTGTGGATATGTACACCGTAAGGCATATACATTCATCTGGACAAAACTGCAGATGGGAAATTGCCAAGTCCTTGAGTCCAAGCCTGGGCCAAACATACAATAAATGAGAGGCTCATTCAAAAAAGATCCCAATTAACACTAATTACCTTGACAGTTTTCTGCTAGGAATACAGTGACATAGTAGCACTAGATACGCCAACCGAAATGAGATTCTATATTGCCAAGCATAATGCGCGCATACTGCGAGTATACCTCCACTGCAGAACGTGGTTAGATGTGAGCATCTCTGCTTACCAAGTCTGTTCAGGTAGGCTCACATGCAGCCCATACCTGTGTGGTTATGACCGTAATAATGCTGCAGTTAAACTTCTCACCAGCTGAAACTGCTCAAATGAATTACTGTGCAGTATGCTGTGGAAGAACTTGACCTCCTGAAGTGCCCCAAGTTTGTCATCTCTCTAGCCTACCTAGCACCAACTGTGGGGTTTGGCGCAGAGGAATTACTTACCCTGTCTGACTGCAATTTGGGTGTAACAGGATGCAGACCAAGCACAATATGCCCAACAGCGCATGCTAGGAACAAGAAACTATTGCTACCGTGGCTTCCAGGTCTCAGTGGGGAGCTCACTCACGCTGGAGAACAACCCGACAGTTGCCCTGCATACCACACGTGGCAAGAGGTACCCAACTGAAGGAAAACCAGCAGCAGAAACAGAGCATCCTGCAGGTCGAAGACGGTCAGCAGTGCCTTCAGAACATCCATGTGGTATATAAAACTTTGATAAACTAATCTCAGCCCGCTAGTAACAGGACATACAAAGATGAGAAAACATACTGGACAGCCAGAGACCTTCCTTCATCTATGACTCTCCAGGGGACCCCTACACACCTTA
Organism: Balaeniceps rex; assembly: GCA_013401315.1. NCBI lineage: Eukaryota > Metazoa > Chordata > Aves > Pelecaniformes > Balaenicipitidae > Balaeniceps > Balaeniceps rex. The sequence goes on along the minus strand of VYZW01061527.1, from coordinate 64,887 downwards.
GTAGATGCCACCAAATCTTCTTTAGCAGAAGATTTCTTCCAGAAATCATACTTGGCATCAGGTCACTTGACAGAGGGAGATTAGTTGCAAGACAGGGGTACTGCAAACCCTTGGCAGGCACAGAAAACTGCTACTACGTGATCCTATGTGAATACAAAAATGCCCAATGCAAGATGCATGCATATTCAGCTGAAGTGAGCTGAAAAACCTCTGCCCAGTTGCTGACCTAAGAAAAGAAAGCAGAAGCTTATCTGCCATCACTAGTACCAGGAACAAGCACGGAAGAGAAATAAGTAATGCCTTACGACCCTTTATTTTTGCATTGCTGCATGGCACAAAAAAATATTAAGAGGAATGTGCTATCACTTGGCAATAGCAAATACACTGCGTAAAATTTAAGCATTATCTTTTTTAAAATAGGATTTGGATTTAAGATCATCATCCCCTTTTCCCAAACAGTAATTCTGATAACATGCTGTACAAACAATAAACTTGTTAGGAACTTTACAAAACATTAAATGGTGTTCTGAAAAGCTCTCTGAGCTCTCAGGTTTTTTTTTAATAAAATAAGCTTGCAACCCTTTTCCATCCCCAAACAAGTTCGTGTAAAATTGTGCCATAAAAGGAGACTACAAGCACGGCAGTCTCGCCGATGTCTGCCCTCTGCCTTACAACTGAAGGTAGGTTTGATGGACAGTTGTAGGGCACCCACAGCACCCATCTGCTGTTCACTTCAGAATATCATCAGTTACCAGCGAATCCGCACGTCCGCCGGTGATGCTGGAACTGGGTTGGGATCTGGCAGATGTGTCCTCACTGCAGCAGCAGATCAAACAAGTCTCCTTGCCCCTTCTCCATCCCCACGCCCTTCTCAACTGGTTGTGCTTAAAATACTGATCTGTGGCTCTACCCTCCTTTTCTGCTTTCCCCTCTTCTTCCTCTCTGATGACCCAGACTTTCATCCATGTCAAGCACACAGTACGATGCAAGTTTTCTTTCTCACGTGCTTTGCCAGAAAGCCTGTGGGGCTCTTTCACCCCTGCGGAGGTACATGGTTCAGCAGATGCAAGTGAAAGAGGGCAATCTTTTTTCTCCAAGGTAAAGCTGTACTCTGGCAGGTTTATTCTCAAGACACTCCATCTTGTTTCTACCCACTGACTAGTTTAGAAGAAACAGAGATGACTTTGGTCAGCAGACTAGCAGTGATGCAAATGTTCTGGTTATACTGGTATTATGAAAATAGATTTTTAAAAAAAGGGGCATTTAGCAACGTGCTTTCGTAATTTCAGGGTTTGAGGCACTTCATTATTTGGAACAGCACACCTGAAAAAGAACAATATCTGTCCATGAAAAGGACATTTGTTTGTTTTGTTTGAGGTGTCTTTCATGTGGTTACTTATTGCCTGAATAGCGTCCGAAGGAGAGTAAGAGATCAGTGAACTATAGGCCTTACTGCTAGAAGTACACCCTGTACAGAAACCTCACACACTCTTACACTTCTGTCCAAATAAATAAAAAAAATAGAATATTCCTAAGCATGTATTAGAAGTGGCAATAACATTCAAGCAAGCATCAGCTGGATGCTCAAGCAGGACATCGTAAGAGCCAGCACAGTTACTTCGCGATCTGTCCCTTCGGCCTAGGCAGCACGCCCCAAATGGAGATCGCTTGCTGGCTAAATATTATTCTTGCAAAGGCCTTCTCCTGCTTAACATATTAACAGGGATTTATAGGAGTGACTGTCTGGAACACTGCTTAACAATGCTAATAGCAGAGTTCCAAGAAATCACTAGTTTGGCAATTACAAATACAGCAATACATGCTGAAATATGTGCTCACGCTTGCTAAACCTGTAATCCGAGTTTTCTTTTTCTTTCTCTTTTTTTTTTTCCCCTCCCCATAATAAGTGGTTTAATTTTAGTAGGAATGAGTCACTCAGCGCAGGTTTGCTTGCTTTATTTATTTAATTTTTTTTTTGCACTTGGAATCCATCTTGGATGACATCTAACAGGAAGACTGGAGGAGGGAGGCAGAATCTGGCTTTCTAAAGAAAAGCCAGCCCATTAAATGCAGTGTCTTCCGTAATTTTATCATAACTTAAGTATCTCTATAACTCGGCAATTTCCTTCTGCAATAAACAGCAGATACAGGGCAGACACATACCCTACCAGTATTCTAGTGCTACTTTTGCTCTAAGCTGGGTCCAGGCCAAAAAAGAGCCATTCCTGTGGTCTTAAGACATACCCCATCCCCAGACGGTCTGCTCCGGCATCGGGATCCAGCTGTAGGAGCCTCCTGTGCTGCTCTCAACCTAACCAGGCTGAGCAGCACCTTTGCCTTGTACGAGCCAGGCTTGGGGGCAAGGAGTACGTAGCTGTTTGTGCATTTTGCTTAAAAAAAAACCAAACAAACAAAATCCCCCCTACTTTGAGGCTTTGATTGTGGAAGTCTCCAACTCCGCTGGTCTTCGTAACTTTGGGAGCTTCTCCCAGAACTCGCGATCTTTGCAGCAGACACGGAGGAATTAACCCAAGTTTAGGGAAGCTGCGTTGCCCAGCCAGCGGCACGCAGGGAGGCCAGGGCTGTTCAGCCTCTGTGCTCTACCTACCGCCGAAAGAGAGGCGCTCGGTGGCAGAAAGCCTTGCCCACAGATGCAGAACTCTGGCAGGTGGCTTTTGACGCGTGGAAGGTAACTAGGAAGGAGGTAGGCAGAAGAGCAGATGACAGCTTTGGGACAGCACTGTAGGACTATTACGGCAAAACTTTGCTAAATATATCTGCAGTGCAAAGTAGGTGGGTCAGAACATACCTCCAAGAGAAATCCATATTTGGAAGCATAGCCCAAGTGGCAAGCTATATGTTCAAAGTAGGTATAAGCACAGCATAAGGGCTTTAAGCAAGAACACTTGAAGGATTTGGAGTTTCCCTCCCCCCCACACACACACATATATATTCAGACAAAATCACAAAGCAAGCCTGCAATGAAAAATACTCTTTAGGAAGCAGGCCAGAAAAATAAACAGACGCACAGAGAGGTGCACTGACCTCCAGTCTCAGATGAAATGATTTAGGAAGCTTGGAACCACATGGAGACTCCGAGCTACCGGCCTACATCCTCTCACCTGCGACTGGGCTGAGACTCAGCAGCTCACTCCGCGTGTGACATGCAAACCTGCTGAACTGCAAATGGTGAGCTGGTTATTTCCTGAACATGCAGTACTCTCAGAGCTATATAAAACAGAATACTAATTCCAGTGTCAAGAATCCAGTAAGATGAGGACAAAAAGTAGAAAACAGAGAAGTCTTATTATGGAGAATTCTGAAAAACTGATGAATTTTGTTGGGCTGTGAGAGAGTTCTGCTGAATTCCCTTAGAACAGGAAATCCAGCTACAGCTGTGGGAATGTATTGGAAGTGTTGATAAAAGCCAAAATTGCAGAACATTTGGAAATGCATAATTTAGTAGAGGACATCCAGTACAGATTCATAAAAGGAAGGTCATGCCTGACAAATCTGCTGAAATCCTTTTTATTATACGACCAAATCGTTAGGTTAGACAAGAGTGAAACAGTGGACATAAGTTATCAGGATCTCAGGAAAGCATTTGATTTTGTACCATTCAGATTGATTTACAAAGTCATAAAGTATCGTGCAAGGAAAAGGAATTGAAATGGAATAAAGAACATTTTAGGGATAGGAACAAAAGCAACGCAGTGAGCGGAAGGAGTCTGAGAGAGGGAGGTGTAAAGGTCAGTCTGCTGCTAAACACATAAAAATGGGCTCCGAGAAGGGTAAAACTTCAGCTCAGCTACCATTTTAGAGGCAAGAATACCTGAGTTTGGCGACAGAACTGCAGAAGAGTATTACTAATGGTTGGTAAATTAGCAGGAAATCAGGTGCAGAAAGATGGATGAGCTAGGCTCGGCATCTGACAAAAGGACATGAGAGGTGCTGCACCAACCTGTGGGCTTCAGTTGTACTAGAGCTGATGTGTGAAAGGACCTTCTGGCTGGGAATCTGCATTCATTTTAAAGAGGATTCGATAATTTTATGGTCATTAATAAAATCTGCAGCTATACATGTTGTGGTAATGATATGGGTAATTAAATCTGAAGCTTCTGGGAATTAAGCTGATAGCCTGAAAGGGTCAAAAAGAAAACTCCTCTTGTACTTAATCAGAGGAATAGCTTTGCAAGCTGGATAGGTGCATTAATTGTCCGATACTGACCACTACTTGACACACAGTGCTGCACCAAATGGACCTCTAGATTGATCCAGCTCGACTCTCCACAAAAATTACTAAGATTTCACGTAGGACACACCAACAGAAACAGCCTTTTTGGACCTGCACGAAACCAGTTTGGTTTGGTTAGCTCCTCTTAAGACAATTCTGCACAGATAAAAAGTACTTCCACTCATTCTGAGACTTTCAGTGGGCCATTGGTAATATCTTCTCCTGGAAACTGCCAATTATTCTCATCAATGGTAGACTGGAGATGAGGTCTGTTGCTTGATGACGATGCAAGAAGTTTTTATCTTTGTCTTTTCTTTCCTAAGAGAGTAGCAAATCTTTACAACGTCCTCATGAGCCGGGGTAAAATTCTCCGCAGAGAACTGAGCCTCAGCAACATGCTACTTGGCTCAAGGTCACCTGTTATAAAGATGAGAACAGAATGTGGATCTTCTGATTCCTACTCCTGTGCCCTGAATACCAGGCCATAGTGCTGCTGCCACCACCTGTAGGGACAGCCTTTCAATCTTTAAGGCTGTCAAAACCCAGCAGCTTTTATGAGCACTAAAATTCACTTTAAATAAACTTCAGTTTAAAAAAAAAAAAAAGTTACAGGAGAACAGGTGGACTCCTGTGACACCAGAATTCTTCAATGCACAAAGAATCTTTCATCTCGCTGTTCTACACAGCACCTTTAAATACTCTTCTACATAAAGGCATGATATGCAAGAGCAAAAGAATAACTGAGAAACAGTAATCCCTAACAGATCAACTGTGCTTTATCTACACAGATTCTGCTTTCATAAAAGCACAGAGGAAAGAGGGGGGAAAAAAAAGAAAAGTACATTCTTATTGTTTTCTGAAGCTTAAAATAACCACAAAGTGAGAAAAATCAAAGCTGTTCCATAGAACAACTAGGGAAAAAAGTCTCACTGAGCATTTCAGAAAGACAGTAAATGGCAGAAGATGGAATTAGAGATTTAGCGAGTGCTATGGTCACCACGCTTAGATCCTAAATTTGGTCTGTGCTGAAACCAGTGTGGTTTAAATGGGAAGCATCTGCTAGAATGTATGTGCCCCATATATAATTATAGCTGTCGTTGGCAGCAAAGGCTACAGTTATGGCCACCATTACATACTCCATTTTCACTTGCTAACTTCTCTGAAAACTTTCTTTTTTCAAATATAATGCACTTGAATGCAGGCAATTTCTGGAGGAAACTTGTTAACTGTGAGAGACACAGAAGGCAAAGGGACGGGAAGAATTAGAACAAATCATCTGTACTGAAGACGGGCAGAGTTGCCATCAATTTATTCTCATAGTTGATTGATCATGGAGTTTTTCCACTTCCTGAAACAAGCAGAAAATGCATAATCTACTATAGCTGTTTTTGAACCAAACAACATTTGTGCTTAGCATTAATGCAGGGTCCAGTCTGGTGCTAGGGGAAACAGCAGGAAAGTGGCCAAAATGATCGCTAGCAAAACATTCATTTATTCCTCACATTTAGGCACTTCATATTTCCCAAAGTATTGAGCTGTTCTGTAACACCTATGGGCTGTTGAGCTATTTCCCCTTGCTTCCCAAACTAACCAGTGCCACATCCAGGGTTTGTGCAAACCCTTTTTTCCTCAACCTGTATTATCTGCTGGACTGTCAATCTACAGAAAGCTCTGAAAAACCCACAAACTTTCCCCTAACCAAAAAGCTTCCTAGCCACAATGCAGCTTATTTTCTAAAACGCCTTTGCACAAGCATTTTCTTGGAGCTGTATTCCTGAGCTGAGCTCTCTACCCTTTCATGCAGTCAAGCGGTCTTAAGGTATCTACTCGCTGCTGTCCAAACGGGTCAGGTACCTACCACCTCAAACAGCGGTTCAAAAGAGATCGTCTGAGAGCAAGCCTGACTTGCCTTCAAAGCTGCAGACCACTCTGTTGTACAGCGATAACACGATGAACATCTGAAGAATTATTCCAGCCCTGACTTTCATCATTTCTAGACGCGTCTTTCTGTTACTCTGTCTCCATGCTACACCCTGTATTTTTAAAGATCTGGGAAGATTCTTTATAATTCGCCATTCAGACTTCCGAAGGGGTTTTTGTATCTATATATTTTACACACACACACACACACTTTATTTTAAACCCAAATAAATAGTACAGAGTCCATTAACCTCATCCCATTCAGCCCCACCACTCAAAAAAAGAGAAGCAGCTGTTGGAGAGAAACCCAGGACCCTGGCATTTATACACACGTGTAATTCAGATATGAATTAAAGTTACAAATGGTTGCCAATTAAAAAAAGTCGTAAGACTTTTTGTGGTGTGGATGCATGCTTCTGCTCCCTCTGTTGCCCTCTGCTGTGGTACCACAGCATCATCCCAAAACACGCTTCAAGAGGCACCACTGTATCACCAAAGGTGGGAACTGCGCTTTCCCTGTACGTCCTGCTGCAACACCGACTGCTAACAAGTTTCTAACGATTATAACTCAAAAAGATCTGTGCAATATCTCCTGTGTACCGATGACACTAACAACCGGCAAGACCAGCAATAAGCTGCTGTTTTAATTTAGCCCTATTGCCCACGCTACAAGCTTCCAATTTTAAGGGCAATGAAAGAAAAACCAAATCTTTTTAATTCACACATTACTTGCATTTTGATTCTGACCTTTTAGATAAGTTTCCTGGCCTTCCCTAAGTGCATGAATGTTGGTCAGAGGGATATTCAACCCATTCAAAGGTATACACGCCAAAATCCAGATGGGAATGAGCATAAAGCCTTTCCTATGCACGCTTTTAGACCTATCACACTCATCACCTTACCATTTTCCTTTGAGCTGGATAGGTAGCATCTTGGCAAGTTTCTCTTCCCGTCTGAGAACTGAAAATTTTGACTCTAGTTACTCAACAGAAGTATCCAAGTTTGGAAATTGGACGTCCACCAGAAGACTGGAGGATATATAAATCAACACATCAGTCCTAAAATGTGAAGCTACCGTTTAATGCAATATGCCAAAAATAAAATGTGAGTTCCTCTAGACAGTCTGCAACAGGCAATTATCTAAAAAACAATTTTTCACAAAGTTCCGCACATTCTTGCTGACTAACAATTCTGCTGCCAAGCACAGGAGACTGTAGGATGATTTTTTTTTTCTTTAGTTAGTTCTAAGAATATTATCCAAAAATACTGACTTATATAAAGGGGTACTTTCAACTTCATTTATTACTTAGATCTTTATGATTCTTTACATCCAGTTGATAATGTATTGGCACACTTATCTGTTATATAAATCTCTGCCCCCATCCACACAAGGACACTATTTGTTAAACCAGTTTCACCCCTGTTTAAATATGACTTACCACTGAAAACAGATGAAGTCCCATGACTGAGGTTAGACATGTAATTTAAAGAACTCCTGGAAGACATTCAAATGTTACAGCAGTAAGACCGATGCAAGATCCTCTTAGAGAACAAAACAGGACAGCAGTCTCTGAGGGTGTTTGGAGACCATGAACTACATCTCTCCCTCAATTTCCACCTTTCTAAACAAGCATCTAAACCATGTTTTGGGTTTTTTAGGATGTAAGTGAGTGCAAGTTCACTGCATGCACTGGTTACGAGTTCACTCTCATCTAGTAGCCAAAACTGATGGATCTCCCTAGATTCACTTCGTATTAAAAAAATCTGATTCTCTAGAGACAGTAGAAGGGATGACGTGTCCCTACAAGAAGATGCCAGTTATCAAATGGGCAAGGTATCTTAAAACAGTTATTTTAAAAGCAAAATCTTGGGGGGGTGGAGGGGGACCCACAACTGTGTGCTCGGTGAGTATCATGACAGACCGTGCACGCGATGACAGCAGTAGGGCTAAGATGCCACTCATTCGGAAAGCTCACAAAATCCTTCCAAGATCTTCACAAGCAAATGGAGTGGGAGAAGTTATGACCCAATATTACCTAAGCCTCAAACCCAGGCCTCTCCACTCTAGGAAATTACAATATGGTATTACTTAAAGTGATATGATTTCCTCCCTCATCTCTTTACAGTAACATAAAGATGCTTTTATTGCTATTCCTACAGAAACAGGGGAACAAGTATACTGAAGTAAGTAATCCCTCACCACGTCAACACCGTCCTCTATGCAATAGTACTATTCCAGTAGAAATCATCCTTCCCCTCCATCAACACAGCTACGCAGCTACACCTGTCAAACACAGGCCACCAACTCTATTCCAGAATCTGAAGAGGATGGTTTTACCTTGTCCCCTCTTGCTGGCATTGGGGTGCTTGGACTACACGTAACAAGCTCTACAAGATGAGTGTGATGCATATAGTGAACCACCTGGATCATTGGAAAGGGTTAATGACTAGAGAGTGCTGGTTGATTCCCTGTAGTTCTCACCAAGGATTTGCACTAACAGAACCATTTAAGGATTTGAAAATGAAAAACAGAAATGGCATAACTTTGACAGTCTCTTTTTGTAGGACTTCCTTTAGAATCCAAATCAGAAAGTAAAGCATCTTAGCCATTCTCCCACTGTCCTCACATTCACAGTTAGCAGTTGCTCTTCTTTAAGCTCCAGCTCCTGGAGTCAAATGACAGAAAGAAAAGTGGAAAAAGAAAAGCCGAGAAATGTAAAGTGAATAAACACATCTTACACCCTTAAGACAGAATCAACCCCTTCACTTTACCAAACCCTGATTTAATAACCATTTTTTTTTGTCTGTGCGATGCTGTAAGTAACAAACATCAGTTAATTTCAAAAGACTGCTCATGCCTAATACTTGGGAATAGAAAGTTCTTGGCAAAAAAAGAAACGGGATTGGTCTAAAAATCTCTCTTAACCTGTGAAAGGGAGT
>VYZW01061527.1:35454-54398 GCA_013401315.1 Balaeniceps rex | reverse complement strand
CACGAGCCAGAGCGCGTGAATATATTGTAAAACATGGTACATCAGAAAAGACTCGCTCTACATCTACAAGGAGAAAACTGACACCATAAGTCAACATCCAGTTGGCTGGGGGAGAAGGGGTGATGACACACGCATGCATATAAATGGATTAGATCACAGCCTCACAGTTGCTCTAAAGCAATCTATTAAGATTTACCTTTAATATTCTTAAAATGTTTTTATTTTTGAAATATAAGACGTGAAAGTGCCCCATTTTTCACTTGCCGAAGCCAAACTTGAAATAACAAAACAGTCTTAAGTAGTTAACAGGCTACAAAACTCACCATGCTTTCCAGTCAGCATTATAGAGACTTGCAGAGTAACACTGTGTACCCATTAACTCCAAGTCCACAATTTGGCCAGAATTTGTTTTGCTGCATTACAGCCAAATCACTTTTTGTGTCTGTCTTCCTCCTACGTGGGATTGCCTTAGCAGAACAGGATGCCAATACTGAAAGCACTGACTGTCTCTGACTTTACTATCTTTGATTAAGAAGGCCCTTTTATTGCAGGATCACTTAGACTTTACAGATAACTGTTGCTGCATTGAGATGAAGTTACTGGCAGGAAAAGCCTACAGCAACTCAGGGAAGAGCAACCAGAATATTAAGACTCCCCAAGTGAGCTATTTCGGAAGTCCAGCACAGAAACTGTTTTCCTAATATCAGCTTTTTGCTGAAAATTAGGTCGACTATTTCTTGTACTCCCCACAGCAGACGCAGAAAACAGCGCATTTCTCATTTCCTCACACGAAACTTCCACATCGGGTTTGAACAACTCTTGGCAAGTGGGTGGGTTACTGAAGGTTTCACTTCAAATGCCCTTGCCCTTTCCTTCCACTGCAGAAATCCTCTCAGAACTCAACTCTCCATCCTTTCACTGCCACATTTCCAGCTTCTACATTAACTCCACAGCATCTTGTTTCCAGTCCTGTTCCTGCCCCACATTCCCATCCCATTTTCATTTGCCTGTCCAAATGAGCAAGAAAAAAATATGTGCTACAGCTGGTCAGGAACCGCCTCTATGTTGACGGATTAACAGTCATCAAAGACTGCAAATCTGTACGCCTACTCCCATGCCCACGCTTTTGAGGGACCAGAGATGTAACAGTATCAAGAATCAGGTATTTCACAGCAATGGGCAAGAAATCCTCATCTTTTATAAAGGCTGGCACATATCCTGAAGGATAGCCTTTCCATTTCATCTAGCAGTCTCTGTATTATGAGACTGGGTAAACAGCAGTTACTGCTTAATTTCTCTTTACTATTTGATATTTCTATTCTGTGTCACAACATTTTTTTTCCCTAAATGGATGACCCAATACATATAAACTGGCTCGGTACGTTGCATCAGCCACCAACTTCGGCTTTGCATTCAGATATATGCAAAGGTTTTTTGAGACAGAGAATTAAAAACCTAATCTAGGATGTGGGACATAAGCACCCAAGGATGTAACGACAGCCGTTACTAGTTTATCGTAAGGTCATATGTACCATTACTGCCTCCTCCCAGTCTTACAGATCTAACAGCAACAGTATTTTGCATTCATATAAAGGGTTTTTCCCCCATCAGAAAAAAGTGAGTATTTTCTGACTTATTAACCAGAGCTTAACATCTGAAAGAACCTGGTAAAGGTATCGCTTTGTCATTTCCAGCAGCAGTCACTTGAATGATGGAAGGTAAAGCTATTTATCATAGCATCACCAAGGAACACAAATGGCAGCAAGTGAATGACCTGACAATACAGAATTCAAGTGAAACTGAGAGTGACAAAACGTTGGGACCTCACTTTTTGCCCTGATTTACAGGATAGCGCATTCAACAACAGAGCGCTGGTAAATCAACATGGTGAGGCATTTGTTTTAAGGCGGTACAAAAGTAGAAAAGTACGTTCTGAAGAATTAATTGTATTCTTTTTCTGGGGAAAAGAGAGGCCCTGCAGCATCTTCTAGCCAAATACAGCCATAGTTTTCAGCAGAGTACAAGCACTGTGCTGTAAGAAGCATCACAGGTTTGATACTGTTGAAGATGGGAAGATACCATCAGCTTCACCCAAAGCTGTTGCCTTTCTTCCTAACCATAAATATTTACACAGGATTTGGGTTTTAAGGTGTTCTTTACAGTTGAGACAAAACTGTCATCATCCCATCAATTTTACTAAAATAAATATAATAGAAAATCTAAACAGACTGGTATCTCTTGTCTAGTCGTATTCAATTTTCATTATAAGTGCTCTACGGCTTCAACAAGCCTTGTGGTCTAGGAACAAAAAAATAAAAAAGTGTGAAAGAGTGTTGGTTTTAATCACAGGAAAACAGAACTGCGTCTGCCTGCCTCGTTAACTTTGTGCATTTAAACAGGGACCAAACCACTTGAACTTGTCTGCAAGACAGACACACTCTACGCTAAAAATTAAATAAACAAAGAAAGAAATAAAAATCTGCTGTTAAAGTCCGGGGCAGGGGGGGAATTTCAATATGTATTCCATGCTGAAAACTAGCTTAGGACATTTCTTTCACCTTGATTACCAAACCTGGATTGCATTCACCATCAAAAAACACTAGGAAATTATCTGCATGCATATTAGATTTCATAAGGGGAGATGAAAAAAAGTTTTTGGAATTACATTTTTAATTTACTTTCTTTTTTAAAAGTTCTATTAAAATTTTGATCAACTATTCCAAAGCATAAGCTTACTATAATGTTATTTAAAATTACATGTAAAATATTTAGCAGCATTAGCAATTGCTGTCTTTTGGGGAGGCTAGGAAGGAAGGGAAATAAATCCGACTCCTGAACTGGTGAAAGGTGCAGCACAAGCACCTGGAAGGAGAGTCCCAAGTGCTAAACCACTTTTGCCCTCTTTTGCATATACAAGGAATATTTTGTTCATTTTAGTTTATTCATCTAATTCAAATCAATGACTTGGACATTCAAAAGCTGAATAACCAACTGGGAGTTTAAAAATAAAAAAATATGAAAAAATGAAGCAGGAAAGCTTGTTTTCCTCTTCTAATGTGTGAATAATAAGAGGTAAGAGAATAAGATCTGCCAGCTCTCAAACCTTGAAGGACACGGTACCCAGAAACAATTCAGTTCATTAACTGCAGATAATGCTTTCTTTGTTTAATGAATCAGTTTTAAAATGTAAAACATTTATGAGATGTTTTTGTCATTTTTTTTTTTAAAAACTGGCTTTTTAAGATAGCTACATTTAAATACAAATCTCAAAACGGTGAGGGTTTTTTTTCACATTCAGTTCCATTCCTCAACTATATAGAGCTCATTTGCCATTTCCAGAAAATGTAAATGTCAAATAATTTAAATGAGGATTTGTTAAATTATGTACCTGCTTAAGGACATATTCCTGACCCACTTACCCTACCAGTTAAGTATTCCCTCTCCTGCCCAAAGAAAGAAATTAAGAAATTAACTTAAGAGCTATACTTGTTTGCAAATAAACATGCTTCAAATAGTTACCAGCCAATGAAAATCAACCTGTCTTTAGGAAAATAATGAAAGTACAATCCCAAAACAAGATTAAAATCAATGATTTAAATCAAAGCATCCCTCTTGCTGATGTAAATCAAAGTGATTTAAATCACCAGTTTTGATCAATTCACTCATTTGCATAACCTTGATCGTTTATCCCTTAAAATGTCATCTAGGGGCCAAAGTTAGCTGGATATTTCTCTACATCTCAATTCACCCAGCATAAATAAGGCTTTTCTGTTCTTATTTAAAAATTTATAAAATTCACTCTCAACTAATACATTTCCATTACTGATGTCTAATCATATTTGGGATGCTGAAGTGGTTCAAAAGAGAAACGAATGCACATTCTGCAGTAAACCCAAGTAAAACTAGAAATACATTACAGCCGACAGTGGCTCTGTAGATGTCCTTACTATCAACAAATAAGCAAACACGCCGATGGGACAAACAAGTGTTTACAAGATCCCCTCAGCCCATCAATTATCTTTAATACAGTTGGGTAGCTAGGGGCTATTGATCTACAGTGGTAAATTTTCACAGCATGCTGTTTTCCTGCATTGATCATTGGACCAAAGCAGGGATTAACATAGCATAGGCTCGCCTTCATTAAAGAAAAACTGCCTTTTCTAAAGGCAACAAAAATGTTAGCTAGACTCTACCAATCTTTGTGCTCGTGAAAGCTGGATTTTTCGTTCCAGTTCTCCCTGGCCTGCTTCGGCGTTTCCTATACAAACTATTTCTGGTATGTTTAGCTCTTTCCCAGGTACCGTAATTTTTACCTGGTTTCCTCCACCCTCAGACTCTTCACCTGAACTTTCGGGTGATTCTGATACTGTCCAAATCCTTTTGTAAGCCACCCTTCAAAATACCAACTTTTCTCCATGGTTTTACCTTCTTTCTGCAGCCTCTAGTTCAAGGTACAACGAGGAAAGGAAAGAGAGAAACTGGAAGGAGGCAAGTGCACTAAGGAAACTTGGGATGTTGGGATCACACAAATTAAAGTTAAACAATTATCAAGCACACTGGCACAGCACAGGAATCTACTCCTAAGAATTCAGACGATGCTTTGCATGCACAACATTTTTAGCAAACTACAACTCTCAAAAATGAAGAGTAAACATTGAGTGCTTTTACCTTTTTTATTGGTACACACAAAAGCAAGATTTGTCTCAAGTACCAAGTAGGTTTGGTTTTTTAAATGCAAACATTTTAAAGCAACAGCACAAAGCTAATAACTGTATCACGGTCATTTTGACCCAATTACAATACATTTTAGTTAAAAGTATTACAGTACTTAAAAAATTAAATAGTGCTACAATTTCTCATACCACTCTGAAAAGTTCTTGGTTAGAGAACGCACGGCCCTGACTTCGTGAGCTTTGCCACTTGGGAGATTCAAAGTGGATTTAGTAGGATTACTGGCATATTTCAGCATTTTCAGGATCAGAGCTTAAATGGTCTCTGAACACACACGTGGAAAAAAAAGCGAAGGAAAAAGGAATCTGTTCCTAGGAAAATCAGGAAGCTATCGATCCTAAGTAGCTTTATGCTTTTGACTTCAAACTAAGAGGGAAGGAATGAAAACCAAATACTCTACATTTTATTAAACAAAAAGAGTTGTCTCCAAATCCATGTATTCATAATCTATGCATTTATCACTAATTAGTGAATAAAATAAGATATGCAATAGGAAAAGACAATATTTTTAGATGACAAAACTCAGATCATACTAAAGGCATTTATTTGTTCCAAGATTGAACAAAAAAGACAAAGTTTATAAATACTGAATTATTATGCTGAGTCCTAAAATACCCCAGCTGGACAAACCAACAAAAAAACCCCACCCCAAATCCCTGTCTGTAGCAAAACACCATTTTTCTCATTTTTAAATCAGTAGACAGAGTTAGCTCATTTCAGGAGACCAAACAGTCCAGACCTAAGGAATAAGAAAGGTTAATACCCCAAAAGGAGAGCAAAAGAAGCTATTACGGCTGCGTATAGACGTTTCCTGCCTCAAGATCTCAGAAATTCATTCCCCGATACACTCAGAAAACTAGAGTTGCCATAAACAAATCTGGGCATCAGCTTCCCAACTTTTTTTTTTTTTTTTTAAACTCCTCACAATTTATTTTTAACTACTGCACAGAAGTCACATCTGTTGAGAATGCTCATTTTGCAAACTGAGCTCCTGCTCTAGCAATTGCAGGGCAACTTTCCTGTCTTGCCTTCAGTGGAGTTCAAACCATTTCTTTATTCTTCTATATACGCTAATTCCAATTTTAGTATTTACAGACTGCGGCTCTGCCATCCGCTCAAGACCCACTGCTTTGTCAGTAAAAGGACATACTGCTGCCATCTTTAACGTCTCACGTGAGCTTGAAAGAAGGGTTTAGTAGAAGTAGATGGTCTATGTTTAACCTGCATTTAAAGCCTTTAAAAGTTAAAGGGGTACTATGAATGATGCCAGGTAAAGCATTATCTAAAAAAAATAAACAAGCTCAAAATAGCCAGCAGAGAGCCCTGTTACACAGCGAGCATCCTGCCGTGAAAACATCCTTCAACAGAAGCAATTTAAGCAGTTCCTTTCCAACAATCTTCCAGAGACTCATCCTAGAAACTTAGGGGCAGGCACAACAAAAAGGCTAAACCAAAGCCTATCATTTGAACAGCCGAAGGACTTCACGTAGGCATTATCTTAAGGGAAGAACTCACTCTTAAGCACATTACTTGTGGTCACTTCTTTTCTGAGTCCAGACTTGCAGGTCATGAATACACACTCTCAGGTGTAGGGTTTTCCCCCCCCAAGAAAAAGTCTCCAGGCTGGACTCAAAGCTGGACAATACTTTGAGCGTGAATCTCTAACAGGGGCCATTTCCCCTCCGCAGCTCCGGGACAGCATCACTTCTTTCCTTGTCCCTGGCCCCACGTACCACCGAAAGGCTGATCACAGATGAGTGGCCAAATCTGGGATACGAGGTCCCAGAGCAGAACAGACACCGAAGTGCACGAGATCCCCAGCCAGCAGAAGAGAGGCGGGTGGGAGCACGCCCTGCCAATCATGCATCCAGCTACAGGGTATTTGACAGGGCTGGGTCTGCCCTTACGCATGCCCTTGATTTCACAAACACAGCTGCAATACTCACAAGCAAAGGTGCATCTGCATCACTGCAGAGTCATGCAGATTAAAAATAAAAGCTTTAATTAGCAAAATGAGTAAGATGCACGTTTAGCAAAAATTTTCCGAGAGAAAAAAAGACGATCAAGCAGTGAACTAGTGGAAGTCACTTGGTAAGCACTGGGAACTAGTGTCTGATTCAGTGCCAACCCATCTTTCAAGCAGTATCCTTGTCTGCGAGTACAAAAGAACAAACATTTTCTTTTTACTTTGCTTATTTAGCTCAGTTCAATGACTATGCTTTCAAAGTTGAGAAATCAGTTGGGAATTCAGAAAGCAGGAAAAACAGTTTCTCGCTTTTAAATGAGGAATAAAAATAAGGTAAGTTGACGAGCTCTGCCAGCTTTATGCTTTTGAAGGGCAAGGTAACCAGAAATTAAGTGAAATTTACCTTATCCAGACAAGACTTGCTGTATTTAATAAGTGTATTTTAAAAGAAAAATTGTATTTTGACATAAGCGTAACACAGCCTTAACGTCAAGTAGAACTGCACTTTCAATTGAATTCCAGTTTCCATCCAAATGTAGCTTGACATGATTTGTAAGTAAGAATCAGCTGGGAAATATGCAAAGAATTAACCATTCTCTAATTCAGCCTGTAATAAATGTTTAGGAAGTGATGTAATTGCTTAGGTTACTTCTTGACACCTGCCAGAAAACTATGACATTATCAGCAGAACCGAAGAAATACATGTGCAAAACAAAACTAAAGATCAATTATTCAGACCAAAGTTTCCTGCTTGCTAGTTAAACCACTTTGATTTAAATCGATCCACATGCTGCAGCGTTAACTTTGACGATCGACACATACAACCACCCACCCTCTGAAGCCATATTTAGGTTAATACGGCATCTATATGATGCATTTATTGGGGGTAGGAGAACTTCTGGGATGTATCCAATGGATCTTTTACCTATCCAGGAGGCAGTCCTATTTCTGCTCTAAGCAGCTAAGGGAAGGGGAGCAAAGGAAGTTCTGGGAGAAGACAACGGGAAGACCAGAGGCACGTGAGCGACTCAGCCAGTGCCTGTCCTGGGTGAGTTCATAAAGAGCAGAGACAAGAGAACAGTTTCCTTAGGCTCCCTTCCAGTTGATGGAGAGAAGTCCTCTACAGGCAATTCAAAACAGGAGCCTATGTTCAGATCCTATGAGCTGCTCCCTGGAGAAACTTCTCTCTGTCTTCTAAGAGGCCAAAGCTAGTCTTTGTGGACACCCAATGACAAGCTAGCTAGAAAGCATTGCCACCGCTGCATTTCTACGAGCAGGAGCCAAGGAGCAATACTCAAGGACAAGGTCCTGCCTGTATTTGGAGGAAGGAGTGCTGCCTGTGGTTTGAGCTGGCTGGATTTAAAGTCTCTGGACCACATTTGGCTGTTTAGACCAACTGTTTGTGAATGTTAGAAGTGTGAAATTCAAGCAACCAAATGCACCCATCCTTTAGGAAGAAACACACAAATTAAAAACAAACCACATTTTCTTCCACCTTCTAAAAATGCAAACTTGAAGGGGCTGGGGCCATCAGTTTTGTCTCACACAGGATATAAAGGAAATGCTCAAACAGGTGTAATAAGTTGTTTATAAACTATTAAACTGTGCTTTGAGCAGGCAAAAGTTGGTCACTCCCATTGTAGGGAGCAGCCAAAGCAATGTCAAAACTTTACTAGGTAAAGATTTACTCACTGACAGGAAGTAGAGATGGTTTTAGTCCAAATGAGGATGCTGATATTTCATATCAGACCTATTCAAGCCATCAAGATAAGCTGTCAACACTACTGCAAGCCAACAGACACCTTGAGCGCCAAATCTGTCCAGCAACCTCACTGGCAAACAGAAGGTGGCCGAACAACTTGAACTTTGGCCAAACAGCTGTTTCAGAGAGTTTTATTTTAAAACAAAGGACCAGTAATATGCAACCTTTCCATCCATACCTGACTAAATATGAAGCAACACATCCTACAATCTTACACAGGTAAACATTGCAGCGTTGTGTTGCAAGAGCCATGTTTGCAGGGACACAATGCGGTCAACGGGGTTTGAACAAAGCCATCCCACTGGTACCACCGGGACCAGAGTGGTCCAGGAGCACTGCAGCAGAGCACAGTGTTTGCTATGCGAAGCCATGCATGCGCATGGTGTCTTCAGGGATGTTCTCCAAGGGCCTTGGCTATGCAAACTGGAAGGATTAAACCACACCTCAAGAGCAATTTAAATAAAACTGCACAGCCTGAGTGTCACTGTGAGTGTCTTAACGCCATTTCATCTGAAATTGGTTCCCTATCAGCTTAAACTTGTCTCTCCACATGTAGGAACTCTCCTAAGCACAGCAAGGTGACACCCATGAATTGACCTCTAACCACTACCATGCATGTAACTAAATGTGATATATACCTGGTTCTAATTTTACCTATTGTAAATTACATACATAAACATAAATTGTATGTACTTGCAAATGCATTTGTGTGTATATAAATATTTGAAAACAAGCCACTATTTGTGCTCCAAATCTAAAAGCTTCTCCCAGCCTTTCAATAAACCTTACAACCAGAGCCAGACACACTTTATGTTTTTATAAAGTCTGCAAGTAAACCTTAAAATAAATAATAAAAAAAGGTCATAATTCATCATTCTGACATCAAATCAGCAGATTGGGATTTCAGTATATCAGAGTGATGGATATAGACTTGTTTTAAGTATGGTTTAGTCTGCATTATACCAGAGCATTTATTGTTGCCTTTAAGACTGTTTCCTTTCCAAGATGTTCCAAATAAGAGCAACACTCCTCTTTTCCCTCAACTGCCTGGATCTGTGAGTCCACTATTCATCAAAAAGAAAAACAATGTCCCCAAAAAATCATTTCTAGGGAAACAACAGGACAGTGGATGCTAGAAAACAAGATTTCTTGTTTTTCCTTATTTTCTCTTGCTTGTCAGGTGATCCAATAACCACGCTTTGATAGCTCAGGAGTTAAAACCCTCTCAGGGGCAAAATCCTTCCTAATAAACCCCCAACCACCATACCACCTCTCCATCCACTGCTTATCACTTCTGCCATTTCACTTTGCCACGGTTCCAGGCTGCTGGAGCACTATTACCCTGGGCCCTGCTGCCGACGACCACGAAGGACCACGTCCAGTGCCCCCAGTGTACTCGCCTGCATTACTGCCCAGCTTCCATCTGCTCAGATGAATGTCCGCCTGCTCTCCTTGATTCACGCCTGCCCTCTTGCCCATCTCTCTCCGCTTTTGATGGGGTGAGATTAAAAAAACCTGCTAGTGTCCCCATAATGAAAACTCTGATCTCAAGAAATGAATACACATTTTCCATTAAGTCACATATATGTATTTTTCCATCACCAGCACACACTGAAAACTATTAATTCTCATTACAGCCCTAGGTGGTGGCAAAACACATCAACTTTACAGACAGTCCAATGCAGTAGGATGCACGCAAAGAGGTCTGTTTAACCACCTAGGCTGTGCTGTGCGACCTGCGTGCTATACACAACTGCTTCCCTTTGCCTAAGCCTAAGAAGATCACATTTATTAACCTTAAAAAAGTCCAACTTTTCTGAAACAACTCCATGGGCCACCCTGTAACCCACTAACACTAAGATACATGGAAGTGGTAGAGCCATAAAACCACTAACCTTTTTGGTAAAACATTTTCTTAATTAAAATATTGATAAAAAACCTGCATCCCTCCAGCTTTTACTTCTCAGACAATGCCAGCAAGCACCAACAGCACTCGAGAACATGCCCATAAGTAGAGTCCGGAACATTTAATTTTGCTGCAACAATTTCAGGGACCCCCCTCTAATACCTTATAGACAACCAAGAGTCAGCAAGTCACTAACACCGATATGGAAACTTGCTGTTTGATACAGATTTAAACAAGACCTCCTTGGTTTTTGATCTGTGTTGTAAATGGTGCTTCGTAAGCACAACTGGTAATCAATTTGGAGAAGAGGAGAAAATGTAAAAGAATAAATTAGCATTTCTACCTGTTTCCCTTGCTCCCCCTGCCCCGATCGTAGTTTTACAACCAAGCAGTCAAACCAGCACAGCAGAGGAGGTGAAAACCCCCAGCAGAGAGGAGCGGAGAGAGGATGAGCAGCTGAGGGTAGAAAACAGGTCTATGAACAAAGACCATGTCAGGCGGTTGATCTGTTTTAGGAAGTGCCCCCATCTTTCCTGCTGCTCATATCACTTCTTTCCTTGCAGCAAAACTGAAGCAATTCTTTGTGTGTTATAAGGGTGCAGGAAGCCATTTACAGGCATGGGGGAATAAACTCTTCAAATTAAAAAAAAAAAAACAAAAAAAATCAACACACTAGCCAACTAAATAATTATAGCAACCTTGGGTCTGACTGTACCCCTCTTGTGAGAATACTATTGCATGTTCTTCATAATACTTATAAATAGGACTGGTTTTATCATTTACACAGGCTAGGAAGTCCCTGTCATTTATGACTGAAGCTCATACACAAGAGTTCCCTGGGATGAGTTTGTAAATACAGATATGTATAAACAGAGTAATAGATAAGCAATCGTGCAATATGAGGCCATAATTCCACCGAACGAGAAAGCATGAAAGTAACCCCAGGTAATGTAACTGTTTCTACATATTCACACAAATAATCTTAGCCTGTGTCCTGACACTAATAGAAGAACAGAGTCTTACGGAGCTTGAAATCTTCCCCTGGAGAAACAGATTTGCAAGAGCAGAATGGAAGAAAACACGCTGTGTAGAAAAGAATGCTTGTAGCTTTGCTGGCTATTTAAACCAGGCTGATTAATCTTTAAGATCTAGCAGCTTTTCAGATTTTTGCCTTCCCTCCCTCCCTCCCCCATTTTACCAGTCTTTTTATCAGTGCTTTAAAGTAACAGCACACCAAGGGCTAAGTTATACCCAGGACTGCATACACAAATCCTATCAAGTGCAAAAGCGACAGCTCGTGTAAGAGCTCGGAAACCACCAACTAGCTGGAGACACAGGACAGGTCTGAAGTGAAATACAAAGCAAGGAAGAACTGGCACATACGAATCTCAAAGAGATGCCTTAACACAAGCAACCGCATTCTTTCAGAAACCATGCAAGTCTAGGTTTTTCAGTTGTTGTCTCAAACTGGATCCTCTGGGTTCACACCTGCAAGCTTTTCACTGCAAAAGTGAGATCTTTGGTCCCAGCAGAACTTGAGATTGTTAGATATCATGTAGATTCTCAAAGCTGACACATTAAACAAAGACCCTAAAAATTGGATTACAAAATGCCAATATTGACAGCTTGCTTTCGTATGCAGCAAGGTGGGAACGGAGGACAAGAAGTTGTGATTCAGAGAAGAAATATGAATGAACAGAAGGCATTTATCAGGAGCCCGTTTCTGTAATACCTGAAGTGAGGGCTGCCTTGTTCTCAGTGATGAACGAACGCGTGAAAGAGACCATCCCCTTCCTGGAAACCGCTTGTAGTCTAACGCCCTAATTGTGAGACTGATCCATCACATAAGGTTAAGTATCTAGCTAAATGTTTTCGGGTCTAGGCCTTAAGAAGTGAAAGGTAGTCCAAGGTAGTCCTTCACCACACCAGTAGGAAACCTAGGTTATGTAGAACACACACACAAAAAAAGTGTGAAAAACCACCTCAGTATGAAGCACAGGGAAACAGACAAGTACAGCACCTCAGGAGAGATCTTCCCTTTCATAGGAAGTTACTTGGGAGATAGGGAAAGAAGACAGAGAATCAGACCACTATTAGTCACTGGGATGTAACCCTGTTCTTCCACATCTTGGGTCCAACTGCACAACGTAAAGGCTGTTTGCCTTTGCTAGACCAAGAATTCCTGCCTAAAGCGTATGGATGCAATGCATATGTTGCGCAAGGCCCAAGTTTGCATAATAAAGAGAATATATATTTGCTTTGATCTCAAGTTGCCCCATAAATTTTTAATAACAGCTGTAAAACAGAAATCTTTGGATAGAAATCAGCAGCAGCAATGAAATTTAAGCATGCTACTCATTTCAGGTTAAGAAAACCCATTTCCAAGCCATTCCTATTAGAACTGTTACCAACTTCTTGCAAGGAGAAATGCAAATGTTATTCACAGCCATTTATTTGCAGATTATTCTCTTCAGCCTACCGCTTTCCCTTGCTCTCTCCAAAACAGAGGGAGTAAGGCACCATTCAATCTATTTTGTCATCTTTGTTCCTATTAGTGAAGACAACACAAAGTTCAGATATTGAGGTCCTCTCTTTTTATATTTCACTGGAAGGATGTCTCAATCTGTTTTTTCTTCCTCTACAGAGAAACTGTTAAACCAAAAGTACTAAAAAAAAAAACCTTTTCTACTATGCACCACAAATAGATTACAGTTTCTAGTTCAAGTGCAAAGGGACAAAGAAACCAAAATCTTTTTATATGCATACATTAAAATAAAAGCAGGAAACAGATTAACATCTGGAGAAAAATATTAACCCTTGTGCTTTCAATGATGCAACTCACAGGAACTTCATTTGCAGTGCTGTTTCCAGCTCCTTTCCCCCCTCGCGTTTGAAACAGTATGTTCCCATATATACTACAAAAAAATAACGTTTTAGGTGAACTAGGAGGCAGTCAGGTTCCGAAAAGCTGAGGCTATCAAATAGACATCTAGAAAAAAATATTTTAAAAATTAGGATTTCCTTGTTCAAGACTTACAGAGATCACTGTAGCCAAGAAAATAGTCTCTCACAGTCACATTTTACAGGAAGGTGGTTTTCTAAAAAAACGCAGTATTAAAAGAGAGAAATCCAACAGTATTAGGGGGCAGAAGAGAGGACAGATGATTGCAGTGCAATATCATGAGCATGAGAAAGAGCGAGCTAATGGGATATAAAACTGCATACACTGGAGACAGCTTTACCAGTTAGAGAAGTGACAGCCAAACAGCAATCACGCCACACCAAAAAGGTACTGACAAGTCAGAAAAAAAACCTTCATTTTCTAAATGACAGCAGACTTAGTCCCTACGTATGAAGAGTACACAGAGCTGGAGTTAAACAGTAACTTGCTAGTCCTATAGATGTTTGTAGATGACCTCAAATGGAGAGAAATCATTCGTTGCCCTCGTTCTGCCATGGTCGTGCTACTCTGGACACAGACAGATGTATTTTTCTGGATGCAGGTATGTCAGCAGAAAGCTAACCCCTGCATGCCCTGCCTCTCCTGCCGTCACCTCCCTGCCAGGAGCGAGCACTGGCAGAGTCCTGCTGGCACAGTGCTTTGTGAGCACTCCCCAAATCACTTTCAGCAAAACTATTCGGGCTAGATCAAGCATGAAGTTACATACAGGTCCGTGTTATCCCAACCAATTTCATCTGAACCAAATGAGAGAGTTGTTAAACAAGCAGCCCTGTCAGCAGATGGGTGAGGATGGTCACTTCGGGGGGGGAGGGATGATCGTTTACTGTCCAGCATGCAGAATTTACAAGACAGTATTGGCTCATACCTTAAGTGCCATAGGACAGGACTGAACAGGGATACCAGAAAAAAAGGCATGAAACAGACAAACAAACAAACAAACAAAAAGGTGACTGAATTTATAAATTAAGGACATTTGCTCACTAGGAACTGAACTAAAATAAAGCATCTCACTTGAGAAAGGCTACCTAGCCTCCAGGTATGTGACATTAGGCAGGTGGAAAACACTGCATGGACACAGCTCAGGGATGGCAGTTTGTCTAGACAAATGGGCCATTAAGGATTTAACATGCCTAGGCCTCTCTTTAAGTGGAAAAGATGGCATACAAAAGATATCCCGAATGCCTGAAGCACACAGCGTGGATATTTGCAAGTATATGCAATGCTTGCCTTGTTCTTATACACTTTATATGGCATCCAGGGCTGCTAGTTATCTAGCCTTGTGCCAGAGATAAGGCAAACTTCTGATCTGACCACTACAGCCATTCATTCATTCAACCTGATTTTAGCTGAACTGATTGTTCAGTGAGTTCAATAAATTCCATTAAAATAAGTCTCCATATTGTGTTTTGCAACTCTTAAGTAAATCTTATTTCAGAGCTGCCTACATTCAGAGGTACAAATTAGCGTAGCTCCGCCGTTACTGCAGATCAGAGCCTAGCTTCAAGCAACACTTTCACGACATACACCCTTATTTTTAGAAGTACTGTGTGCGTGCACCACTGCTGCTCTGTAGAAAAAGAGCAGCAAAGCAGGAACCGCACTGAATTCTCAATTTCAAAGTCTACCATGTAAAACGCCAATTAAACAACTGGCTTCTAACCCTCCCTTGTGCCAGCCACGGCGTTAAATCCAGAGATGGTAGTATGTCTTTAAGAACTATTATAAAAGGCTTTAAAAAGGTCCACTTTTCAAAAATAAGGAGAGAGAAAGAATGGGGGGCAGGATGAAAAGCACAAGGATGTATCTATATGAAAACTAATAGTTTAATTTCCCCATTTGCACATACCACAGAATTGTGGAGGCTGGATAGCACCTCTCAAGCTTGTCAGGTCTAACCCCCCCCTACCTATGCAATTTTCCGGTGCAACTTGCTCTAAAAATAAATGTGCAGGCACATGATCATCCACCTGGATTTGGGTTGGTGCTGAGGTAACGACTGGACTACAAAGACACGTCTTCCTAGGAAGACAGGCTGTGTCAGAGCTGCGAGGTAGGGATGCCCATACTTGCTGGCACGGTGGCTTCAGAAACCTGAGAGAACATTGCTAAATCCCTTTTGCTAGGTGGCTGACTAAGGGCAGACCTGAAAAGTTAAGTTAAAATGGGTTTTAAGCTAAGTTTGTAATTGGGAACTCTGGCTGCAAGTGGCATAGGAACAGGTACGAAAGAAAGACCATCAACAGGAGCAGGGAAAGCAGGCAAGAGAGACTCAAGATGCAGGAGCAAGCAGACACATTATTTGGGATTTCTCTGGTTTCTGCGAACACCAGTCATGGTCCAAGGCTCTCCTTTGTGGCTGTAAGCGCACAGAGCTCATACCCAGCACATCCAGAATAATGCAGGAGCATTTAGGAGCTCTGCCCAAGTAATGTCTCCACACAATTATACCTCAGAAGTCACAACCCCTCCTTGTAAGAAAAAAGAATCACATTTGCAGACAAAACATAGTGATAATACTCCAATGGCAGTATGGCCCTGAGCATGCAGTCTTTTCTCAGAAGTAATTCTCATTAGAAGAAAACTGAAGGATCATCCTTCTTATTCAGTTATTTGCAGGACATTTAACACATGCTGTTCACTAGAAGGCCAGCACTGTGGACTTTTTTCAAGAGTGGGCAAGAATAAAAGTGTTTCAATCCCAACACTGTGCCGGTTTTTATCTGTTATAGATGGGGAGCACAAAGCAGAGTTGGGAAGCAGCACCCAGGAGGACATCAGAAGCAGATTTCTACCACGAAGGGCAAGGGGAAGGCTGCATGTAGTAAATTGTTTCATCAAATAATTGGAGGAAGAGCCAGCCTTTGGAAGGTTGACAGTAGAAGTCTGTCAAAAGCAAAAACAATGGAGAATTAATTATTCTTAGGTATGAAAGGACCTAGAACTCAAGTGATCTCCTGTTAATTAAAAAAAGAAAATATCCTCAATATAGTTCCAGTTCAGTTCTTGTGAAAGCCAACAGAGAGCACTCCCACTGCCTCCAACGTTAGTTACATCTTGTTTTAAGGACTCATCCCTTAAAGGCATTGAAATTTAATGGAAATTGCAGATATTCAGTACTACTTCTATTCCATATTCAAATATCTGAGCTCACATAAAATACACAAGAGAGTCTTCATCAACTCATTCTGTTTCAACAGTTCTGGAAATCACTGAAAAGTAACTAGCAAACTAACTAGACTTCCTTAGTGTAAAGGAGCTCCTTGAAGGCAGCTTTGGAGGGGTTTAAAGAGGTGAAGTTTTGCTTTTGTTTTAGCCGGTCATCCACCAGGTAAGAAGCAGAATGCCACTCTGATGTGCAAGAAGTAGAACAGACAAGGTCTGCGACAGTCACAATTTATCTTTTCTTCTCCCTTTCTGTGAAGATGACAACACTGAAAACTAAACGCGCTCATCTTAATTTCTGCTCCCGCGTAGCTAGTGCATTTTGTGAGGGACAGAAGAAAACCAAGGCTTCTCCAGCCTACCTTTCCCACAGCATTTTGCAAAATAGGGAGTAGAGAGATCTTCAAGATAAATCAGGATCTGTAGGCATCCTGCTGCAGCTGCAGGATCCACAGCCTTTCATGAAAAGTTCTCCCCTCGCAATGTACACAAGCCATCTATCAAGGGATCCACAAAAACCAGCATGCTGGACAAGGAGCCATCTAAAGTAGAAGCACAAAGGAGAATGAAAGGTTTTAAATCCACCCTTCTGTTGAAGTGAGGTGCCTCAGTGTGGGCTGAAGGGAGGCAGCTCCATTGGACCACAATTTTAAGACTTGTAATATCCCAACTGGAACAAGGTGCCTACAGCCTTTTTTACTCCAAGCACTGGGCACCAGCAAGTCCTTTAAGGAAAAGGACAAGCAGAGGAGATGGCCATGTCGGCTTCATGGTCACTGTCTTCCTTTTACCTGCCAGACCACTAGTCAAACACCTCTAAATTATGAGGGACATTTATGTAACTTGCAGCTTGAACCTGCCTCATAGACATCCAACACCTCAGAGTGCCCTACCCCACCCGGCAAGTCACTGGATACCCCATGGTCAGGAAAGCTTATTTCTCCCCTTGAAGCTTTCATTTTACATTGAATTAAAAAAAAAGACTGGAGGGAGCTTCACACCCTAGCAAGGCAAAGGCTTGAACAGCATACCTGCGTTTCAGTTTCCACCCTGGGTTATTAGCCAGACTGTTTATAAAACAATTTTAAAATGCCAGCTTTTACGTATTACAGTTTTATTAATCTTGAATGATACATCATATGGGCTGGACACATAAAAGGGTTACAGAAACATGGTTTGCATTTTAAAATGCTTTAGTGAAAACAAATGAATTCTCTTTATTAAGTGAATTGAACCTTGCTGTGTCCTCCACTGAAAGATTTCGGCATTAGTGAATCTCTTTCCTCATTGTTCTTCTTTTCCACCTGACGTTAGGCGAGGAAAACAAGCATTTCTGCATTTACAGCTCCCAAATGTTTTGAATTCAATAGTCTGTGATCTGAACTATCTGAATATACAGAAATGAAGAAAATATTCTCTATGCACATGCAGAAGAGGCTACTTGGGTCAAAAGCTGGTTTACTACTTCATCAGATTCTGGTTCCATGTGCTCAGCCAAGAGTGACTACCATCACTTCACTGATTTGACTTTATTTGCGATATTGGCAGTAAAAATACATTGCCTAGGTTCTGCTTAAGTGCATTACAAGAAATGTAGGCATTACATCAGATGGCTCAGGCTTAAGAAAAAGGTATTCATATATTTTAACCCGTTTAAATAGAAAACATTTTTAACAAAAACCAACTTTTGAATCCAGGTTATAAACTCAAGTTTATAAAAGAGAGTGTAATTGCTAAGACAAGGCAGAGATGCTTCACTGCTGGTTTTATTAGCTAACTTAGCCAACAATCAGCTTTTACTCTTATCAAAGATACAGATGCATCCATTTGCTATTAAACGGATCTGTTTTCTGCAAACTAGACATAGCTTCCAGGCTCCAGATAAGTAGTGAATGTGGCCCTCTAGCATCCTGAAGTACAGGAATTTTAACACCTTCTTGGAGCAGTATTTAAATTGATCATCAGTGTAAACAAATACGATCTAAATGGACTGTCCTGATGGGCAGTAAGCTCTTTGGAAGTAGAGACTATCTCCTGTCTGCATACTTGTTCAGTGTTTAACACATTGGGGCCCCAGCTCCAGTAATGCTCTGGAACTGCAACCACTGTCACTCTAATCTTCATCTTAAGTATTTTATCAGCATACGTAACCCACCCATTTATAGGCAAACGTAAGCCACCTAATCAATCAAATGCAAAAACCCAAAAAAGAACTGGATCCCAGTTTTCCAGTTCTACAAGCCTCAGAGATGGGGGGGAAGATAACACCCAAACAAGTTACACGTTCCAAACCCAAGGTTTTATGGAGGAAGGGGAGGTTGGAAGGAGAGAGAGAGGGATGATCTTTCCATAGCACTGCAACGCCACAGGAAAGCGCCACGTTTAATGTAATCAAGCTCTACGTTGCAGCCATATGGAAACAATTTCAGTCAATAAACAACCACCCCTTCCTCAG
>VYZW01061527.1:1829-21622 GCA_013401315.1 Balaeniceps rex | reverse complement strand
TCCCCTCAGGAGCCTGGTATGCCAGCGGCAGTTAAACAGTCGGCGGGGAGCTGCCGGCTGACGGGAGGGAGGCCGGGGCGGGTGGGGGTCAGGCACCGGCGGGCGGGAAGGGGAAGAGGCACAGGCCCGGGCAGGCGGCTCTGCTCCGGCCCTCTGCCGCCGTCCACCCCCGCCGGGCTTGGGGTTTTGGATCGGATGGAACATGGGAGGGATTCGGGAGGGGGAGGAGGTGTTTCTCTGCCTTCCCACCCTTAAAACACGAGTCTCGCCGTGGAGCAGCGCTGGGGCTAGCCCACTGCACGTGTGACTTCCACTGGGATGCTCTAGAAATGTTCATAAATCACCGTGGTTCATAATAAAATCATTTTCCACAAGCAGTAGGATGTTAATACAGGTAATTGTTAATAAGAATATCAGCCTGGAATAGTTTTGTCAGGCGTGTGCTATGCTTCTGACAAATATTTTGGTTCTGATGTTACAATCTTCTAAAGGGAAGATTGTCAGAAAATAGATTACCCATATTATTGGTCTCCTCTCTAGATCTCCGTTTTCAACTATTTAAGTTTCCCAGAGACCTTGGATTCAGCCAGTACTTTATTTTCCTGGAAGAATTTCCCTGTTTCACAAAATGTGCTGCAATTCTTTTTCTGGAGGTGAAAACCAAAGCTAATGTGCTGCAATTCTTTGGAGGTGAAAACCAAAGCAGCTTTCAAAATACCCGAGCATAACATTTGATTTGTTTAACCTGAAGTTACACCATTGTTAAACGTAAGGTCCCTTGGTTTTGAGACTGAGCAGTTTGTCTTGAGGAAGCTTCATAGACGTGAACTTGGATTCTGGGCTTGTTTTGAGACTTCCAATAAATCACTATCTGTGATGTAACTGTATAAAATTAATTCGGTAGGCAGGTGGCCGAAGAGCTTGATCCTGCATAATCTTACATATGCGATTAAGTCTCTCTGTGTGGATGAATGCTACCAGTGGGACAAACTGTGCAAAGCTAAGCACTTCTGGATGTGGTTGTAGAGGCTAATATAACACAGGGGGGAAAAGCAAACTGAGAAATCTTTAAATGAAGACCATAGTGGAAATGCAGAGTTCTTTATTACATCTAGAGTCTTGCACAGGGGTAGAGAGATAGAAGGGGTTGGGGGGGGGAATACAAGCTGTCTGAAATCTGTATTGTAACATTTTTAGACCTGTGTATAAATTTGGGGACTAGGGATCATAAGACCAGATTCTTCATCTTATATTTGTCTGGAGATATGGCTGAATCTTGGTGTTGTGGGGGGAGGAGCTGTATGCTATTTCATCCTCTTTTTTCATCTATTTGGGTTGAATTTAGAAGCACAAGATAGAGGTGATGGACTTCAGACCTGATTCAGAATCCAGTGAAAATGTCAGACTCCCACAAATTTGAATGTGCTTTGGTCTGGGCAAATCTAGTCGCTAATTTCCCCCTAGATTTTAAGCTAGCACATGATTATTAATACCAGAAGAATGCACTGCAGTATTTGTTGGCCTTAGTTGGAATTCAAAGCACTGGCTTTAACCTACAAAATTTTGAATATTTTTGGAGCTGCTAGTGTGAGACATCATCTCTTTTCTCTGTCACATTGCCATCCATGAGATCACCAGAGATGCTCCGAGCTGGCGAGCGCTCAGCGTGAACCAGATGTCTGCTGAGAACCTGTCTCTATGAGGGCCTTAGCATCTGGAATTAGCTCCTCATCTTCATCTCTTTGTGCCCCGCTCTGTCAAACTTTCATCCAATTTACAAAGCCTGCCAAGAAAGTTGTGAACCGAGGTGGGCATATTTATGTCTTTTGTATATGTTTTGTGACTTTTTTACATTACTATTTTTTAATTAGCAGGTGAGGCACCTCATGTGTTAGCTGTACCAGCCTTTAGCCATAAGGGAATAAAGATGGGAGCAAACAAATCTTAGAGCAAAAAGGCCTTGCATTTTAGTCCGGTCAGGAATATTAGTGACTGGGGTCTCTGGATCCGTTTTAAACAGTAACAAGTATAAACTGCGTGGAAATTATCACATTTGTAGTGTGTATAGAGACGTATATAGTGCAGACACTCAGATTTTTGGATTCCTAATCTAAAATTCTGACAGGCCCAGAAATGCCACCTGTGCAAATAGCTGTATAGCATATATGAATAGCGCCTTTTTTTTTTTTTAAGTCACTTTACTTGAGTCTGATAGAAAGAGTCCATTGACTCCCAGGAATCCATTTACCACAGCATGACAGCCACAGATATAGATTATTTTAGATGCTTTTAAAGAAGAAAAAAGGAAGATTTTCCAGTTAGCTTGTAGATGTCAGGGTCATGATCCTATTCATGATTTTTAAAAAAGCAAGAAAGTGTTTTGCTGATAAAAGTGGTGATATTTCATTGCCTTTTTTAATTACCGATAGTTTAAAAGCTACAAAAATAGTTTAGATCTTATTTTTTCCTTCATTTCTTTCTATTTATTTGGATTTATAGCTTCAGTTGTCAAAGTTCTGGTCTGGTGAGAACTTAATTTCACATGCATATTTTACATTTGCGAATAAAACAACTGAATTCCTTACTTTTATACTCACTTCTTCACTAGCTTGGCTTTTCACATTTTTTTTTTTTAAACTTTGCTAACAGCAGGCAAAATGTAATGTTGCTCCGTAATAATTAAGGCTTTGTGAATTTAAAACAAATGTCTTTGTGATATTTTTAATTTAATATTTGGGGCTTAGCAGCTTTTTAATATTTAAATATAATTTAAAACAGGTTTTTGATGAATGTATATAAATGGACTCCTTGGGAGTTGTTAATCCAGACAGTTGCAGTCCTATGTTAACATATTGTGAGCAGAGGTAGAAAATGAAATGATTAATCTACCTTCTTTCCACTTGTTGCGTGAAGTATAGAAAGCAAGCATAAGGTAAAAATGACTTAGAAAATGACTGAGTCTGTTTTTAGTGCAGTGCATGGCCAACCAATTGATATTCTTCATCTTAATTGACCAAAACTTGAATTTAAAAGCTAAAGTTTGACCACCTGAGCGTTGCTGTGCTGCCAGATGCCCAGACTTCAGAGATGCAAAAACTTGTATTCGAGATGCAAAATCTTCTGTTCTTGCAATCCCTGAAGAACTGTGGAATCCCTGGTCAAAGAAGAGAAACCATCATGGGGAGGTGGCCAGGCTCCATTCAGACATTTACTAATCCTGCATTTTTAAAAAAAAAAAAAAGTTTCTAATCCTGCATTTTAAAGCTGGCATTTTTATTCACTTCTCTTCTTATTCAAAGCTTCAGCTGCTCCTGTGCCTTGTTAAATGTTTGCCACTCTCCATACAAGAGGTGACTGCATCTCAATGATGCTGAAGTGCCCCTGTAGGTAACCTGCTTACTGGCTCATTAAGCTTGCAAAGCATTTGGGATTTCTCAGTACACAAACCCTTCCATTCAGGTATGGTTGTCCATTCCCTCGTGTTTCCTGTTTGCATTTAGCAAGACAAAAAGCAGGTGAGAGCATGCCCCAGAGCTGCTGCAGTGCACATGTACAGCTTCCTCTGCTGATCTGTGCCAAACAGCCACAGAAGGTGTGGGCTGCACCTCGTTTGTTTGTTTAGGCAGGTTTCCTAAGGAAATAAAACTCGTGTTCCTGCAGGGATTCTCTCCCTCCCTTTCCACCCCAAGTAATTTTCAAATTTGCTAGCCAATTTCAGCCAAGTTTTGCCAGTAGGACTGAGTTTTGAAGAAACTGATTTTCTGCGTTTTTTGTGAAAATAGGTGGGTTTTAGAAAAAAGAGATTCTCCATGTGTCCTAAACTGGAGAGAGGAGCTATGCCATCCTCTCAACCCTTGAGATCAGAAAAACTTGTCTGAAGAAAATCTTCCCCTTAGTACCCTGACATGGGGAAATCTCAATGAACACACACAGTGGTGAGATGCATATTCATAGGAAATCAGGTTTTGTTCTGGTGTGTAGGAAACTACGTGTTAATAAGGGAAAAAAGGCAATTTTCAGGGGGGCTCACTCTGTTGGTAAAAGTCATGAGTAACTCATCCTCGTATTCTTTCAGTACTGCCTCTCAGGACATCCAACCTTACCATGCAATGTACTCAAGTTCAAATCCACCACCATCATGTTGGATTGCGGACTGGATATGACGTCTACCCTCAATTTCCTCCCGTTGCCGCTGGTTCAGAGGTATGTTCTGCGGCCTGTAAGCACTTAGTCTGTGTCTTCTTGGGTTGCAGTTGGAGTGCTCTGCGTGAAATGGTGTATTGGAAGGAGGGAGGGGATGAGTACAAATGAACAGCATCATCTGATATCATAAATAGACTTTGTTCACTTAAAAATTCTCTTTATCAAAATAACGTCCTTTGGCTCAGTAGACGGAAGACATTTTATGGATTTATTGATTGGTTTTTCTAGATAATTTATTCTAAGCTTCAGTAAAGTATTGCTGCAACTGCTCAGCACAAGTGAGGTCACATATCTGTCATCTTTCTGGCTTCTTCATGCAAGATGAGATAAATGGGTAACTGAGATGGAGTGAGTGTGTGGAGCCCAGCAAGTACTGTTTAACCACCGTCTTCTCAGGCTTTTCTTCAGAGCACGTACTAATGCAAAGAAAAATAGCACTTAACAGTGCTCATTAGGATGGCATAATTGTTCCCTTTTAACAAATAAATAAAAGGGCAGTGCAGCTGGGCACAGGAGTGGAACGGCAGTGAAACAAAAGTAGTCTAGAAGAGAGTCCTGAGATCAAGACTCCCCCTTCTATGCCCTAACTACAAAGTTGTGTTTTGCCAGGTTTTTAGATTAATTTGAATATTCAGTTAGGGTGACTTATGCCTTGCATAAATGGAATAAATTACAAAAATGAGGGATTGGAGAGGTGGGAATGAGTAACTCTTGGTGGTGGGAAGCAGCAGGAATTTTCACAAAAGCCATTTAGTAACTTTGAGCCACGAGGAAACAAGTGAGGAACATTCTGGGTTCAGGGCAGGCTTGATTGAGAGGGCGAGAATATGATTCAGAAAGGGAGTTTCCTAAGTGACCTAACGAGGTTAAAGCCATTTGTCCAGCACTTCCTATGATTTGTTATTTTTTGGAGAGGAAAAGAATAGACAATGTATGCATTGTTCTGCAAGAACATGGAGTTCAAGATCTGCTATAGAGTAGGCTACAGATGCCTTAAGACGGATCAGTGTGATTGACAGTCAATTTTTGTCCCATTCCATAATGCAGTCGCTAACTACAACATTTAGGGGCAGTAGTAGATTTTGAAGGGATCCAGGAAATTTGGGAAATCCAGGTACAGACAGAATTGCCTTGCGTTCGTTTACAGCACCCCCCCAAAGAAAAAGGAAATTGAGAGAGGAACAAGTAGCAAAATTAGGTGATTGAACAAAGGCTTAGGAGGTTCTTTAGAACTGCAGGCGTCAACGCTCCCCAGGGATATGCCAGCTTTTTCTGCCTATAGCAGACCCTGGGAATGAACAGCCAAATTGCAGGTCACAACCTGGAATTCCCCAAGTACCTCCAGAATGTCTGTGCTAAAATGACTCAAACTCAATAAGAAAGGATGTCAGATTTGACCCCTGATGGCCCAGTGGAATTGGAGCAAACAGTTGGATTTAAATCCAATCAGTCTTGTCGGTAAGGTGATTGAACACCCCTTACAGCAAGGATTGTCCTAAGCACATGGACTTGGGCAAGTAATTGATCTCTTCAGTACTCTACAAAACAGATGTCCTGCAGGGAGTTGTGGAAATGAGTTAGAAACTTGAGGAGGAATGTGGCTGCCTTATCTGGCTATAGTATTCATAGTTGTACCGTTGTATATCAGGCCTCCATTCCCATGATGTCTAAATACCTCTGAAATTCAAATGTGTATTATCAACATAACGTGGCCAGGTGATAAAGAGCTGACATTGTCATCAGTTTCCAGGCGAGAGACTACAAGAGGGACTGACTGCCTGAGGTCTTGCATGAAGCATGTAGCAGCGCAAGAATTTGAAGATAGTCTGCCAGATCTTAGGTTGGCTGTATGTCCTCTCGGAACCAGAAGTGCCACTTCTTGCAGCTAGGCTGAGATGGACCCATGTGAAATCTTAACCAGAGAGGAGCTGTTCTTCTCTCTGCTGTCTTTAAACCAAAGGTCCCCAAAGTAGGCTCCGTGAACCACTTGGGCTCTGCAAGTCTCAGTATGTGGTCTGCAAAGGTGCCCTAATTTTTACCTCTGCAGGGCATAAAGGTATGATATTACAGAGGATCTTTGCTATGCAGCTAGAGCCTGTGTGATACCTGGCATGGGACCCTCCTTGAGCAAACATTTTGAGAGCCTGTGCTTTAATCTATAAGAGAGGAAAGTGCTGTAGAGTTTGTGGCATTAAAGGGACTGGACATTTTTTTTGAGTTCTTTGCTCTTCAAAAAAAGCCCATCAAAAGGTATTTAGATTCCACCTTGTCCTGGAAATGGCGGTCCTTGTTCTCACCAGCCCATGGAGCATGTGCAAAGTACCTGCAGTTGCCAAACACTTTATGCCAGTTCATGTACTTTAAAGGAGGTTTGTCAACTGGAATTTTCTCCCCTGTACCAAAGTCAAATGCAAAACGATAAAACGAACATGTGGGAAGCTCTTAACCTTTCCTGTCTAGCCATGACACACTTGCTCACATTATTTATGGGACAGTTCTAGCTATTTTGGATTAATCAATCACTCTATTACAATGTCAAAACTATGTCGGCAGGAACTGTGTTACTTCTTGGCTTCAAGGTAAAGAGTCCTTTCTGTCCTGTGGTGCTTATTCCACTATCACCCACACACAAGATCTATCTGCTAATTTTGCCTCGCTTGACAAGACTGTATACTCTTCAGTGGATGCCAGGTTTAGTACAAGTCAATAGTGCTCTTTCATTGTGAATGAGGCAAACAGCATGCTAGACTAAATTAGGGGAGTAGGGCCAGCAGATCAAGGCAAGTTTATTCCTCTCTGCCTCGTGCTGGTGAAACCACAAATGGATCCACCTTTGGATTCCCAATTGAAGAGGGGTGCTGAGAAACTGGAGAGGGTGTTCAAGGGGGCTCCAAGATGGTCAGGGTCCGGAGCCCATGACTACACAGAGAGGTTGAGGGAGCTGGGCTTGTTCAGTCTGGGAGAGAGGAGGCTAGATGGGGAGCTAACAGCCACCTACGTCTGCTTGAAAGAAACTTACAGAGGCAACAGAGCCAAACTCTTCTCGGCAGTGGCAGGCAGTATAAGGGGCTAGTGGCCACAAATTTTGTCTTGAGAGGCTCAGGTTGGGCATTAGCCTCCCAGTGATGAAGTTTTTCATAGCACTTTCACCCATCCCCAGAGAGGCTCTAGAATCTCATGCTCCAGGGATTTTCAAGACACAGCTGGACAAAGCCATGGCTGACATGGTCTAGTGCTGGCTTTGAGACATTGGACTACAGACTGCCAGATGTCCCTTCCAACCAACGTTTCTGTCCTCTCCTCCCTTATCTGTCAAAGTTGTTGCGTATCAGAGTGGTTTGTTCTTGCTTTTCCCCTGCTTTTTCCATAGCTCTTTTAGTCTCTCTGCACCAATTCTACTCAGCCCCCTCAGTCTGCAAAATACTGCTCTTAAATTGTGCATTTGAACGTGTCAGTGGGGAGCACATTTAGCCACCTCATCTTTTCTGTCGTCAGATCTTCTTCAGATTTACTCTTTATCCTCAAAAGGGGGTTGCACTTCTCTGGCATAGCTTCTTAATGACATATCCTTCTGCTCTCACCTCTTACCTTCTGTCTTCACTCCTTGAGTCTTGGATTTCCCCTTTTTCCTTCCTTGTGACTTTCTGGAATGCCAGTTAGGATTTGTTCTTTTATACTGATGATCATCTGAACTCAACATTCCTCTGAGCCCTTGAATCACTTTGTATTTTCAAGATCTTAAATTTGAAAGCCCTTATAGCATATAAGCATGCCTGTCTGTAGAGCTTAGTGCACAACACTTGCAGATTTCATTGCAACCGGGTTCTCGAGTTCTATCTCCAAATCTGAGGTTGTTGCAGGGCTTGGTTCCAGGCAGGTTCAATTCTCTTGTTTCCTCAACTTTTTCTTTTTTGGCTTTCTGTAGATGTGCTTGAATCTGGGCAGCCAGTGGTTTTAGAGCCAAGTTGTATGCTCACGCAAAAATCAAATGTCACTGTGAAGTATGAATAATCTCTCAGTTATGGTAGCAAGATCTGCTGCAGCAATTACTACTGTAAACTCAGGATTACAATGTCCACCTTGAAGTTTATTAGCATTTGAAACTATTGGAAAAAGGGGCCCTGCTGTTCCTGACTGGTACCAGACCTGCCAGCTTAAAACATGCAGTTCACAGCAAAACCTCCTTGCCCCTTTGTCCTTCCAACACAGGTAAATGCACTGTTGGTGCAGGTTGGTGTGGGTTTTCAGGGTGAGACCTAAGCATGAAAGCATGGTTTATGTGGATATAAAATCACAACCTCTGTGTCTATAAATGACTTAGTCCGGAGCATCGGTCTTTCCCTGCCATTGCTAATGGGAATATTTGTCTGTCGTCTTCTGTCCCAGAACAGTTTTACGGTGCTTTTATATTGTTCCAGACATAGAGTTTGTTGCTGCCCTAACCCTTCTTCTGTTTATACAGCCAGCTTCACCACAGGGCAATGTAAGCAGCACTGAGCCTTTTTGAAATTCTCACCGTAAATGACTAAAATCAAACTCCCTGCACGCGTTGTCCTCTTATTCTTTCTACTTCTAAGTGTCATAATCATGATTTGTAAAAGTCATTTCAGTGAACACTTAAACACAGTGAAACTGTCTGTCTTATTTTATTGAGATTGTTAGTTCCCTGAGACAGAAATGGTGTTCTCTTCCTGTATGACACCAGATAGCAGGTCTGTGCTTAGCCACTGATAATGATATAATTCATATTGAAATAATTTTTCTCTCTTTCTGCAGCCCCAGGCTCTCCAAACTTCCTGGTTGGGTTTTGAAAGATGGAAGCACATTTCTGGACAAGGTACTATACTGATGGTTAAAATTCTCTTGCCATGCAAAAAGCTACCTGGCAGGTTAGGAGCTTGCACTGCAGGAACAATACTTCCATGCTGACTCATCGCAAAGGTTTCTATGTGTACCCTTACCAGCCATGATGTCCTTGTAGAGCAGAACGTTTTGAAACAAAATGCTAATAGCAACTCTGAGGCTTTCAGTCTTCAGAGGTAGCCTAGCTTTTTAAGAAATCCTCTTAAAATGCAGAAATCATCAGTATGAATATTTTCTTATTTCTTGGAGCTCCATAAATACCAGTGCTTTTCCTTCTTAGAGTGCCTTTTATTCAACAGTCTCACTTTTCTGACACTAAAGCTTCATAGCATGCTTATAAATGAGGTTGGTATCATACCCTTTTTTAGGCAGCAGAACTATGAGAAGTGAATGGTTTGCCCATGGGAGGCCTCTTATAGAGGAAAAGCATGTCTTTGGCCTCTGAAATCATAGAATCAGAGAATGCTTTGGGTTGGAAGGGACCTTAAAGATCATTTAGTTCCAAGCCCCCTGCCGTGGGCCGGGACACCTTCTGCTAGACCAGGTTGCTCAAAGCCCCATCCAACCTGGCCTTGAACACTTCGAGGGATGGAGCATCCACAGCTTCTCTGGGCAACCCATTCCAGTGCCTCACCACCCTCATAGTGGTGAACTAAGTTCTTCATTATATCTAATCTAAATCTGCCCTCTTTCAGTTTAAAGCCTTTACCCCTTGTCCTATCACTACATGCCCTTGTAAAAAGTCCCTCTCCAGCTTTCTTGTAGGCCCCCTTCAGGTACTGGGAGCCTGCTATAAGGTCTCCCCAAAGTCTTCTCTTCTCCAGGCTGAACAACCCCAACTCTCTCAGCCTGTCCTCGTAGCAGAGGTGCTCCAGCCCTCTGACCATTTCTGTGGCTTCCTCTGGACCCGCTCCAACAGCTCCATGTCCTTCTTGTGCTGAGGACCCCAGAGCTGAATGCAGGGCTCCTGGGGGGTCTCACCAGAGCGGAGCAGAGGGGCAGAATCCCCTCCCTCGACCTGCTGGCCACGCTGCTGGTGATGCAGCCCAGGACAGGGTTGGCTTTCTGGGCTGCGAGCGCACATTGCCGGCTCATGTCCAGCTTTTCATCCATCAGTATCCCCAAGTCCTTCTCCTCAGGGCTGCTCTCCATCCCTTCATCCCTCAGCCCGTATTGATACTGGGGATTGCCCCAACCCATGTGCAGGACCTTGCGCTTGGCCTTGTTGAACTTCATGAGGTTCGCATGGGCCCACTCGTCAAGCCCATCAAGGTCCCTCTGGATGGCATCCCTTCCCTGCAGCATGTCGACCGCACCACACAGCTGGATGTCATTGGCAAACTTGCTGCGGGTGAACTCAATCCCACTGTCCGTGTCGCCAACAAAGATGTTAAACAGTGCAGGTCCCAATCCTGACCCCTGAGGAATGCCACTCCTCACTGGTCTCCACTTGGACATCAAGCCATTGACTCTGAGTGCAACCATCCAGCCAATTCCTTATCCACCGAGTGGTCCGTCTGTCAAATCCATGTCTCTCCAATTTAGAGACAAGGATGTTGTGCGGGTGTCAAATGCTTTGCACAAGTCCAGGCAGATGACATCAGTTGCTCTTCCCTTATCCACCAACGCTGTAACCCCATCACAGAAGGCCAACAAATTTGTCAGGCACGATTGGCCCTTAGTGAAGTGTCGTGGTTTAACCCTAGCCAGCAACTAAGTGCCATACAACCGCTCACTTGCTCCCCCTGCCCCAGTGGGATGGGGGAGAGAATCAGAAGAATAAAAGTGAGAAAACTCATGGGTTGAGATAAGAACAGTTTAATAATTGAAATAAAATAAAGTAAAATAGTAGTAGTAGTAGTAATAATAATATAGAAAGCAAGTGATGCACGATGCAATTGCTCACCACCCCCCGACCAACACCCAGCCAGTCCCCGAGCAGCGATTGCTGCACCCCGGCCAGCTCTCCTCAGTTTATATACTGAGCATGACGTCATATGGTATGGAATAGCCCTTTGGTCAGTTTGGATCAACTGTCTTGGGCTGTGCCCCCTCCCAGTTTCTTGTGCAGCTGGCAGAGCATGGGAAGCTGAAAAAGAAAGTCCTTGACGAGTCTAAGCACTGCTTAGCAACAACTGAAACATCAGTGTGTTGTCAGCATTCTTCTCAGGCTAAATCCAAAACACAGCACAATGCCAGCTACTAGGAAGAAAAGTAACTCTAACCCAGCCAAAACCAGGACATGACTTCATCCGCCAGTTCCCTCGGGACCCGTGGATGCATCTCATCAGGTCCCATGGACTTGTGCACCTTCAGGTTCCTTAGATGGTCTCGAACACTGATCTTCTACAGTGGGTGGTTCTTCATTCTCCCAGTCCCTGCCTTTGCCTTCTGCGAATTGGGCAGTGTGGCTTGAGCACTTGCCGGTGAAGACTGAGGCAAAAAAGTCATGGAGTACCTCAGCCTTCTCCATATCCCTGGTAACCTTCCGGAGAGGGCCCACATTTTCCCTAGTCTTCCTTTTATCACCAACATACCTATAGAAGCTTTTCTTGTTGCCCTTGACATCCCTGGCCAGATTTAATTCTATCAGGGCTTTAGCTTTTCTAACCTGATCCCTGGCTGCTCGGACAATTCCTCTGTATTCCTCCCAGGCTACCTGTCCTTGCTTCCACCCTCTGTAGGCTTCCTTCTTGTGTTTGAGTTTGTCCAGGAGCTCCTTGTTCATCCATGCAGGCATCCTGGCGTTTTTGCCTGACTTCCTCTTTGTTGGGATGCATCGTTCCTGAGCTTGGAGGAGGTGATCCTGGAATATTAACCAGCTTTCTTGGGCTTCTCTTCCCTCCAGGGCTGTATCCCATGGTACTCTACCATCAACATGTGTTCTGCTGCTGGGCATAGCAGGGAGGATATTATCTCCAGCCTCCTAATTCTAAGACACAGGACTTAGCTACCTGAGAGACACAGAATTTGCCTTTTTCCCATCTTTTCATTACATTAGTTTTGTAGGCAGAATTTATCTGGGGCTTCAACCAAAACTAGGCACTGCAGCATCCAGCTTGATGTGCCATAGGGGAACAATGAACATGAAAATACGTCAGATGTTAGTAAAATAGGCAGATACATTTCAAATGTGTGCAGCGACAGGTATCAGTAGAGAAAATACTGTTTTGTTAGACTGTTCTCTGACTATGTGAACATTAAAGGAAAACAGTAATAATAGTTGCTTTGGTAGGGGACTTTCAGGTGGACAAAATGGATTGATCTGATTTTTACAGGCAAGGGAGCTGAAGATCATACATTAAAGACCTGATTTTTCTTCTCATTGGAGACAAAAGAAACTCTATAGGCAGCATTTCTGTTAGTAAAATGGTAACAGCTCTATTCAGAGCACATGCTAACTGGCAATCGCAGAACTACAGAGGCTCAGTGACAGGAATGGAGTTGCCCAGTTTGAATTCCCTGGAATTTGTTTCTCCTGAACCCTAGCCTTGGTCTCAGAGCTTTGGGCTCCATTCTGTCCAAAGAACGGATAGGCTGTCGATATATTTTTATATGTGATGTATTTACATTTCTGTGGTACTGCTGCTGCAGTGTGTGCTCAGGAGAAATCTTCAAACTCACACGGCATCAATGGAAATCATGTGTTAAAAATTCAAAGGCAGCATCTCTTACCTTCACCTTGACCATTGTAACTGCTTGGAATGGTAAATTCTTTGACCCATGCTGGAAAAAGGCAGGGGAAGGAGTCAAAGGGGGATGTTTTATCATGTCGGGTGGACATTCCTGTTATAGCACTCTCTGGATGACAGTTATAAAACTTAAATCCTGGAGAGGCATTGAAATTTGCTGCGATCTAGTTTTAATCATTTTGAACTCCCTTGAGATGAGGTTAGGAGACTTCTGCCACTAGATGTAATTGCTCATTCGTTATTAGTTGGCAGGTGCACTGTAATTATTAAGAGTTGGATTCAATCTTTAATGCTGTCAGTTTGAAGCTGGCTGAGACCACTCAGTTTGGGACAAGCAAGAGAAGCATCCACGAGAGAAGGCAGAGTGGGTGATAGGTAGCCTGTGAGGTCTGTTAGGACTAGAGTTGGGAATATTTTTGATCCATACATAATCCTGAAGAATGTGACTTTTCATGTGGCAAAGATTTATGATGTCAGCCTTGAAAAAAGAGGAAGAAAATAGAGGACTAGAGATCCAGTAGAGAGAAATCTAACAAAAAGTGCCACGTGGAGCCTGGATCCCCAAAAGATGTTTCATCAAATGCTCTGAGACAGGGGCTAAAAATTGTATTCTGCTCATAATAAGACAGAAAAGGTTTGATGTTATTGAGAACGAAAACTAAATTCCAAACTTGTAAAATAGCCAGGGCACTGTAAAGGTGCTGTGCACACCTTTCAGGTCAGGAGAGCAGCAGTTGCAAGAGGAGTCGTCTTCATGACCCACTTCTCAGTTCATAGTTTACTTTGATTCTGATAGACAAAGTCAACTTGTATTGTTACAGATTTCCCAGTCAACACATCTGCAGTTGGAAGAGCAGAGAAAATGCAGCTTCATAAGACAGCACCTCCTTCATGGCCCCAGCAAAACCAGCCAGTGGTTACCAGCGTCTCTTTCCCTACCTACCAGAGTGCTGTCTCCGTTCCTCCAAACGAGGATCTGGTCCCTTGAAGTACCAAGCAGCCTCATCTTGCATGAAAGCAATTTCAGCAGATCTGCATACAGCGAATTGTATCTAGAAGGGAGATAAACATAATGTAGTAACGGTCTGGAAATTACCTGTGATAAAGGTTTTGAAAGTGCAAAATCTGCTGCATTGGAGTAACATTGTGTTGTATTTTTGTGTCTTCTCTGTTGATGTGCTTTTCTCACAGGAACTGAAGGAGTGCTCTGGCCATGTGTTTGTAGACTCTGTGCCTGAGTTCTGTTTACCAGAGGTGAGTTTGTTCAAAGCCTTACTGAAAAATCTGACTCCATTCAGTCATGTGGGAGAAACTTGCTAAATTATTATTATCAGATTCATGCTGATTTATTAGTACTCAGTAAATAATACTACTAAACCTCCTGTGTTGTTAAGGTGCCTCTAGTATCTATGACACCGGAAAAAGGATGGAAACAGCCCTTTTCAACAATGGTTTTGGGAGATCTGGAAGGTCTCCTTGAGCAGATCAGTATCTCACAAAAGAATAAGATTTAACTGTCCCTTATTGCAAAGATAATATGACTGAGCTGGACTCGATTATGACAGGATACATGTGCTGATCTAGATAAGGGCAGTGAATGAAGACAAGGAAAGCTGCTTGTCTCTAACCACAGATGCATGACCGGCCTAGTGGAGCTCCCCTGGGGAGCCGGCCGTGTGGTTAAGCCGCTGTTTGATTCTGCTGGGCTGCAGTCAGACGTGCTTTTCTGCTGGCAGCAAATTTAGGTTAAAAAGTTTTGCTGCCTTATTACCTATTCATTACTGCCTCTTTGAGAGAAGAACTGTACCCTCACATCCACTGACATAACTGCAAGTAGCTGCTTCTCAAGCTGTTTTTTTCAAGAATACCTGGGTTTAAAAAAAAAAAAAGGCAAGACTATTGAAAACGTTTGAATTAACTGGGCTTACCTGACTGATCAGATTAACGGTGAGTATAGGAGAGCTGAAAGAGAAAAAAGCTGAGCAGAGAGTGGTGGGGGTGAATGATGGGGAATAGTCTGGGAACAGTATCCTCTTTCCTCAGCTGTGTTCAGACTGTGATAACATCAGTTCTTTCATTTCATGTTGGGATGTTTTCTCTGTCTTTCAAAGACAGAGGCGATTGCTTTTGGGCAGGGATTTTTTTTTTTTTTCCTTTCTGCTTGACCTTTTTGACAGGAAGTACAAAACACTCCTGGAAGGTTGTTGTCAGCTTGCTGGGGTTCTGGCGATAGTGTTTCTGTCTGTTGATTCCATGAAACTCACCTCTTACAGCTTCTGACTCTTGCCATCTTGATTCTTCGAAGCAAGTTGGCAGCTCTGGTACTAGTTTGGGCAAGTGATATCAACAGATCTGTGTGCAATTGCTTGTTTTCCCCAAAAGAAATGGATATAATCTAATCACAAAAAACCCCACCCTAATAATTCTGAGTTCTTGTGCATTTTCTAGTTACTGACCTGTGGAAGGGAGAGATGTAGGAAGCATCTGTATGCCTAGAAAGTGCCATTATGTCCCAGATCTTGGGAATAATGGAGTTTAT
The DNA here is from genome assembly GCA_013401315.1 of Balaeniceps rex. Classification (NCBI taxonomy): domain Eukaryota; kingdom Metazoa; phylum Chordata; class Aves; order Pelecaniformes; family Balaenicipitidae; genus Balaeniceps; species Balaeniceps rex. Next base: position 6,325 of record VYZW01061527.1, on the reverse strand, counting down.
GTTCTGGATTCCCTTTGGAATTGAGGCCACGCACAGGAATGATAATCTGCTGGGGTTTAGGGTGCTTCAGCTAGGCTTTCTGGTTACTTTGTCAGGCTGGAAAATACCCACATGTGTAGCTCTAAATATGACCGATGACAAGTTGATGCTTCGTTATACCAGTGTCATCACTGAATCTAACTCTGTTTTCCAGCAGTGCATATTACAACTAGAAGACAGCAACCAGCTGCACATGTCACCATTGTAGGGACTTTACAAATGGCCTCTCAAATGCTTTGGTTCCCAAAGTTCGCAGCAGATGCCAAGTCTTCTCTGCAAGCATGAGGAACAGATCTGCTAGTGATTCACAGCTCACATCTCCAGCTTCACAGGCTCCCCTGTCTGGAGGAGAGTTCAGATGTCATGGTCAGCCAAATGCATCAGCAGAGTAGAAATGTTGCTGGTGTTTGGCAGCACAGTATAAGAAGGAGCCTGGGTGAAGGAGGCTTTGTCTTCTTCTTTGTCTCCTTCCACGCCATTTCTTTTGAAGAAACTTGTCTGCAAAAGCAGTTAGTTTGAGAATCACAGTATCACTTCCAGGAACACCATTGCCAAAGAAAGCCAAGTTTTGAATGTAATCCAGAAGCCACAAGGTGATAAGAGGCTGTCTCAGCAGCAGAGTACACTTCCACATGTCAGAGTGCAGGGTGCAGCCCTCCCTTTGCTTGGCAACCTTCTGGTCTCTCTCACTTCACGTTCAGGAAACATTTTTAAACCTCTTCAGTTCATAGGCACTTTTAGTGAGATTGCCGCAAGTCCCAGGGAAGATTTTACTTTGTTTTGGTTTTGACACCTTTTTCCATCCTATTAGTAAATGCTTCTAGGATGCTGAGATGTGGGACGCTTAAGCTTGGAAAGTGGTAGTCTGTATTCTCCTGATGGCTTGCTGGGCTGGGATTCAGCTCAGGGCTGAGTGACTTCCCATTTGATTCTCTGTGGTCTGGACACGGCTGAAAACCAAGCCATGAAGGACCAGCGTGGTAGGAGCAGGAGTCAGCAGACTCTTTGATACCATGTAGTGAGTGTATTTCTGCCTGACAAGCTTAGTAAGATAAAAGGGTGCCCTGTCACAGATCTGAGGATGGTGTTTCACCTACTGTACTCAGCTTGGAGATCATGCCTCCAACATCAGCTGTGATCATGGATTGAAACCATGAACGCTTAGCTGTGAGTTAAGCAGCTTGTCACCAGAGCACTGTGTCAGCCCTCTGAAAAGCCGAATGACCTACTTTCTTGCCTTTTTTATTCAAATTGCTGGACCAAGCCTTGTAATCAGATAATATGTGCTTGATGAGTGTTGAATTCCATTAGCTGCTCTATAATAACTGAGTTAGAGGTCATATATCTTGTAAATTTCTGACTTGACACCGTTTGTGTTATAGCATTACCAGTAAATATTTCTAATTAAAATTCCTTTAACAGTGTGTGAAATCTTCTTTCACTCTCTGAACTGCTGTCTTAACTGTCACATCAAAACAAATTGGACCCACCCTTCTGTTTTGTTGTATTCTATGAATGAGCTTAATCTCCTGCTGCAGAAAATGTGAATGATGAAGATGCCAAGCATTTAGTTTGGGAAAATAGGAGAATTATTTTAAGCATGTGAATAAATACGACCTACAGTCATCTCTCTCACTTTCGTGGGGTACGGTACCGCGTGCCACGTAAAAAATATGAGACACCCTGCTAAATTGCTACTGCAGAAGTTTTGGTGTCTGCGCAGTGTTGCTCCCTAAGGAAGCGCACACATCAGTTCTTTGATAAAAGTGTGATCATCATGCCTCTCTTAATGGCAGCCATTTCATTACATGAAAGACAGACAAACCCAGGACATGGTTTCCTTCTCAGATTTGAGAAGGGAATAATTTTAGGTGGCTTTTTAAATAAATCTTGTTAATTTAAAAGAAACGTTAATCTTTGCCACAGCTGAGATGTGCCCCCCCTCCATTTTTTTTTATAGACTGGTTACATTCCTGCAATATAAAATTAAAAATAAAAGAACAAGAAGTTTTTCTGCCATTGCTTAAACTGCATGAAAGGGTTACATGTTGCTTATCTCTTTCCTCTGTTTTCAGACTGAGCTGCTTGACCTCTCCACGGTAGATGTAATCTTGATCTCAAACTATCACTGCATGATGGCATTGCCCTATATCACAGAGTACACAGGATTCACTGGAACAGTGTATGCCACTGAGCCCACTGTTCAAATTGGCAGGTAAAAAGCCCCTTAATATTCTCTACTCCTCTTTCATCACTGCTAAGGAAAAGGTGTAAAGGACAATATGGGTTAGAGGAGTGGTGTCTAATGTTCCGAAGAGGCTCTTAGGCAGTAGCTGAACGCCAGCCAAGTCCTTAGTGCTGCAAATGTGTTAACTCAATGTTTCCCAACCTCTGGAACCATCTGTCTTCAACATTTACGGCAGGTGCTTTGTGTTGAGTCCGGGCAGTAGATGTGGGATAGTAGATCTTGAGTGGACTAAGACACCTTGAGCAGCAATTACCATATAGCCAACTTCAAACCTTCAAAAACCATGAATCAAAGATCTCTCCTGCTCCTCTCTGCTCCCCTTAAACAAAAGAGGAATCACCAATCTTTTCAACAATAAATGATTTCAAGATTATTGCCTTGTAGCTTTTCAGCATTTGAAATTCATATAATCATACTTTCCTCCACACCATGGAAGGGATTTTAAGCTGGCTTCATCTCAAATGACAGTTGAGATACATAAGCTTTGAACTTCAAAGAGAAGTGATAAGAAAAACAGCAGAAATGTGAGACTGAAGTAGAAAGTGTAAGACCTGACAGTGCAGTCAAAAACTTAATATTTGGTCATCAAATTTGGCAGTCTTTCCTTACAAAGTGGTCTGTTGATTGGATAAGTCAGTACCAAAGGCTGCAGGTTTGGCCCTCCATGGAGTCTAACTGGACTTGTGCTATGTGCGTCCCTCAAGAAGAAGAGCTGCCATGTTCAATAATTAGAAACCAGATTAGGCCACGGTATCTGAACTACTCTGTAAGCACTTTAGAGCAGGAATCTTTGTCTATTAAAGGTCCTATGCAAACTTTCCACGCCAGAGTAATTCTCCCTTTGTGTAAAAACAAACAGAAACTGAAGGCCCTTGTAGGAGAAAGGAATTGTTTAAATATGAACTAGTAGTAGACCTCTGGAGTATTGCTGGCCCATAGCTGAAGATAACAAGCGTAGTCTTGTTGGAGAGTATCCTGGTGTGGTTCTCCCCACCCCAAGTAATTCTAGATGCCATTCTTCTGCAGTTAAATCTGTCACTTCCTACCTTCAAGGGGAAGCATGCATACAATTACAAATGCTGTGTAGTTTTGGGCAGTGAAATCTGCAGTGCCAATTTTTAATGCCTGACATATTTTTCTGTCTCAAATGCTATATTGTGCATTTGTAGATGAGGGGGGTTCATCTGACAATGTGCTTGGCTTCTCTAAGTGATAAACAGGCATCAGCTAACGAGTTTTCTTCATATATTTTGTCTCATTCCATACGACAAGCAGTCAGTAATGAAGAAATCATCTTGCGCAGCAGGAGAGAGATTTGGGAGTTGCTCTTGTCCTGCCATTTTCCAAATAACCCATAACCCAGTGGGTCAGATCCTCTGCTGTCGCAACCAGGCTGACAGAATTGGACTAACTTGAGCTTGAAACACTCAGTGGAGAAACAGGGGTAGTATTGGTGAGGGGTAGTTGCTGCGATGCCTCTGCGGGAAGAACCCCTCTTTAAAACTGCCTAATAGTGTTACAATTTGTGTAATATTTTGGAAACATTTGGGACAAAGTTCTCTCCTGTGTGAAAGGCTGCAATACTAATTTAGTTATGACGTCTTTTCAGACTTCTCATGGAAGAACTGGTGAATTCCATTGAACGTGTGCCAAAGGCTCAGTCTGCCTCCATGTGGAAGAACAAGGAGGTACAGAGGTAAGGAACAAGCCACCAGGAAAGGGTGACTGTCCTAAAACACTAACCAACGTTTAGAATTCACTGTAACGATGGGTCAGCTGCCACCATTTGAGATTGCTACTATAATTAAGCAGAAAAAAAAAGCCTAAGAAGTTTACACTATGACTCCTTGGATCAGTTCTTTCTTTAATTGTTTGCACATTGTTGGTCTTCCAAACAGCCACACAAGTTTGATTCTTGGAGGAAGACTTGGTAACACAGAAGTCTCCCCTGATCTCCCGTCACATAGTTTAGCTCCATGACGGTAGATAAAACCAGCAGATTTTTGTATTAACATCATAAAAAGTTGTTGAAATTAGCAAGCTATTTACACTTAATTACATTGTATTGGAATAACCTTAATTTAAAATTATATTTACATTCATGTTTGCTGAAATGCAAAGAAAGTCAAGACACAACTGTTGGAAGTCACTGGTGGCCAACAACAGAGCGGTGCTACCTTTCTTCCCAGGGCTGCAGCCTCTTTTGCAC
>VYZW01061523.1:6840-18959 GCA_013401315.1 Balaeniceps rex | reverse complement strand
CCAAATTGTCCCAGTGCAGGTAGCTGATTGACTACCTCTCAGCTAGGCTTCACTGCTTAGAACTGAAATATCACCCAAGTCCCCAGTAGTGTCCCATCAGTCTGGTGCTTGCAGAGGCAATGTCATGCACACAGNGGCATCTTCTCATGCGAGCGGCTCCCTTTCCCTTGGAATCATAGAATCATTTGGTTGGAAAAGACCTTTAAGATCATCAAGTCCAACCGTACAATACATTATATTCAGGTTCTCTTCAGAATTGCTGGTTTTCTCATGCTATTTATTTTTCTTTTCTACTCAGTTTTAATAGGTCAAATAGAAGGTACCTCCCACCCAGCCTGTTCCCTAATCTGGTTTTAATAGTATATCCTGGATAGGTGGGAGATACAGCTATTGTGATTTCTTGAATGAATTGATACTAAGTTTTCCACTTTGGTGCAAGTTCTCTAACTGTTAGTAGTTGTAACACAGAAGATGAACAAGTCCAGCAGTTAGTGAAGTGCTAAACCACAGAGGGAAGGCTTGGAAGATCTCAAGCTATTGGGGTGCCTAGTGTAGATCCAACTCAGCTACCCGCACTCCAAAGAGAACTGGATGTTTCAAAAGATGCAGCTGGTCTAATGTCTTTTATTGGCTAATTCTATACAGTTTGCCCTTTAGAAGTGCCTTTCCCCACAGGCTAAAGAAACAGCCTTAGTATCAAATACTGGAGTCTGAACCATCCTGCTGAGACAGATATACCCAGATAGGCACTCTTGAACGTGTCCCACACTGCCAGTAACAGAGCAGAAGATTGAATTATGATTTAATTTTTCCCTTATTCTTGTTACCAAATACTTTATGTCTCTTATGTGAATCTTCTCAGCTCCTTCAGCCAGTTTAATTTTTTAAGGCCAGAACTGTAGCAAGCTTTGTTTCCCACAAGGGTTTTTTGCTCTCATTCCCTCCTGCCACTCTTGCCTTCACTCCCAGCTGTTGTAAGCCTTTACCAGATCATTTATAGCCAGAAGATAAATGATGCATCATAAAATAAAGATACATGCCATCTATCCACAGGCATCCCACAGATTGGGAAAGACAGCAAAATCGTCCTTCTCTGTTTGTGGTGGAGAGAGCATGAGTCTTTTCAGTCTCAGTAAAACACTGAAAGCATTCATAGCCATCCTCCCTCTGCTGCAGAATGTAGAGGGCTTAGAAAAAGACAGTCCCTTTCTTCTTTTAAAGTCATGCCATAACACTACAGTTGCTTTTGCCTGTGGTGCTGCTTGCTAGAGTTGACTGGATGACAACACTTATGGTTTCACAGCTGTGTTCACAAATCAGAAAGAAATGCCATGCAATGGATTCTACACCAAAAATCAGCATGGAAAAGGCTGGCTGCAGGAAAATATATTTGAAACCAGGAGAGTATAAACAGGGAGGTAACAATGCTGGCAAGGTGCCAATAACTAACAAAAGGATTCATGCTTCTCTGCAGAACCTCCATCCCCGTAAGCTTACACCTACAGATTTTTATTGCTTTCAGGGCACAACATACTTTTCCATGTGGACCTGTGGGAAGAAAATTCATCTTTTCTTGAAGGAAAACATTACAGGTCCAAGTCAGTTGTTGTTTTGCTCATATAACAAGATTATTTGGCAGGTATAAGACAAACTTCATGGAATGACTCTTCTTCAAACATTTGTTCAGTTAAAAAAGATGGGAACGTACTTAACATATATATTTTTTAACCTTTTAAAAACATTCCTTTCCAAACTACCAATTAAAATGAGGCTTTGAGAGAAAAAGCCAAAGCCTTTTCACAAACATGAAAGTACAATATTCATCAGGTTATTACCTCAAGCAGTAAACGGAAGGTGTAATTCTGTACATTGCAGAGAAAACTGAGAAAACAAATCCTCTTCATTTTTATCTGTAAATTTCAGTTGCTTTCAGAAACTTTAAGGAAAGATCTAATAACTGATTTCAAATTCAGTGTGTGCCAGCTTTAAAAAGTATGAACTTTCATTAAAGCTTGGATGTGAGAGGAGCTATAAAAGCTTGTAGCCTCAGTAGAACATGTATATACTTGCATTTCAGAAACTGAATTATGGTAACGATTTCACTGTTCAGATTTTCCACTTAAGTCTAATTCTGACATTTCCTGCAATATTTATAAGTATTCCCCTTCTACCATAAATTATTTTATGCAAAGAAAGGAATGGCTTTACTAGGTCTTTTTTAGCTTTGTATTTATTATTTTAACGTAAGTAGATACAGAGAACTCAGAGTTGTCAATTGCTTATTGGAAATGGTATGTTCCACAACTGCACATTGCAAAGTTTGCATTGCATAGTTTTCCCTCTAAAAGTGTTTTTTCACCACATGCCTAAAAATAACCTTAGTTCATCCGAACATTTTCCAGTGACTTCTCAATACCCAATTACCTCAATACCACCTCTACCTCAATACCACAGAGGTAGAGTAGGACAGCTGTATCCCAACCAAAGATAACTCCTGAAACTCAGATAATCGGAATTTGAAGACATTCACTTCACCAAGCCTTGCTCATCTGCCCTGTCATTTGGGAACAACATCTCCTTGGACCAGTAATGGTTGTCCAACTTTATGTATTTCTTCATCTCATTTCCTAACAAGACATGATTCCTATGTCACACAGAGTGTATCAGGATACCATTGTAATGGATCAAATAAAAAGAGGAATAGTTGATCTCTAGGGCTGGGAACAACTAATATAAATATAATACTCCACCACTGTGTCTATATAGTATACAATGAAACAATGCTATGGTATGGGCCTGAGCATTAGGACTTTTAAACTGTTAAACTGTTAGAGCACTCCCAGCATGAGTGGGCCTGGGCTTGGACCAACTCACATTCTCTCAAACCCTTCCCAAGAGTTTGTCCACAGTTTGGGACGATTCCCACTATGTAATGTTGATATACCCATGCTGTTCTTGATAAGAGATTAAGAGATTTTAATGTCATAAATCTAGTGAGACTGTGACAACTGGCTTCATGGCCTGTGAATATTCTTGACAATGTATAGTTACTATTTTAGACAGAGCCTAAGAGGACAACACAGGAGACATCCATGCAGACCAGGGGATGAACTGATTGAGAGCAGCTCTGCAGAGAAGGACTTGGGGATACCGGTCAATGAAAAATTGGATATGAGCCAGCAATGTGTACTTGCAGCCCAGAAAGCCAATCATATCCTGGACTGAATGACAGGAATCATGGCCAGCAGGTCAAGGGAGGTGATTCTCTCCCTCTACTCTGCTCTGGTGAGATGCCACCTGGAGTACTGAGTCCACCTCTGGCATCCCCAGTGCAAGACAGACACAGACCTGTTAGAGTGGGTCCAGAGGAGGGCCACAAAAATGATCTGAGGGCTGGAACACCCCTCCTATGGAGAGAGGCTAAGAAAGTTGGGATTGTTCATTCTGGAGAAGAGAATGCTCTGGGAACATGTGGCAGGTACACCTGCCCTGATAAAGACCAGGGCTTTCCGACCATTGAAACATAGCAGCGGCCGTGCGCCTTTACTTTTTGTGCCCTTACTTTTCACACCTTTACTTTTCACACCTTTACTTTTCACACCTTTACTTTTCAAGCCCTTACTGCCCTACTGTGGCTGTTGTCATGTACACAGCTGATGGTAGATAGAGCCCTCGGCCAATAGGAACAGGACATGACCATATATGGCCACAGGTCAGATTCGACTAGGGTATAAACAGAGTGCTGCTGGAGGGCAAATTGAGTTGGAACTCCTCAGAGCAGCAGGTCTGCAGTCAGGGACTCTCCCCTTGGGTCAGGACACCACCCAAGGTAACTCCTCGAGGTTGAGAGCCCTCGGCTTCTTAGGTGAGTGATTGCATATTTTGAACCATCATTCTGAAGCTTAAGAATTCTTAAGTTGGCTGTGTAATATTAATTCCCGTTTTCTTCCTGAACCCGTGGTTTATTATCGTTTCTCAGAGTCCTAAACACTTTTGATTAGAATAAATATTATTTTGAGTTACATCACCTGCCTAATTTGACTTTGTGCGCCTCTGTGACAGGAAACCTTATTGCAGCCTTTCAGTGTATAGAGGGGGCTTATAAGAGGGACAGAGGCTTTTTACCAAGGCCTGTAGTGATGGCACAAGGGGCAACAGTTTTAAACTGAAAGAGCGTAGATTTAGATTGGATATAAGGAAGAATTTTTTTGTGATGAAGGTGGTGAGACACTGGAACAGGTTGCCCAGAGAAGTTGTGGATGCCCAGCCACTGGAAGTGTTCAAGGTCAGCTTGGATGGGGCTTTGAGCAACCTGATCTAGTTGTAGATGTCCCTGCCCATGGCAGGGGGTTGGAGTAGATGACCTTTAAAGGTCCCTTCTAGCCCAAACCATTCTATGATTCTATGATTCTATGATTTGTAGCAGCATGATACTTTCTCAACATGGTGGACATTAATGGCAGTTGTCATTTCTGTTGGCAAATGCCACCTCTAACCATAAAATTCCTAATTCCTTGGGTTTGTTCCTTCTTCTTCCCTTTGTTTGTGTCCTGGTTTAGGCTGGGTTAGAGTTAATTTTCTTCCTAGTAGCTGGCATAGTGCTGTGTTTTGGATTTAGTATGAGAAACANACCAACTCACATTCTCTCAAACACTTCCCAAGAGTTTGTCCACAGTTTGGGACGATTCCCACTATGTAATGTTGATATACCCATGCTGTTCTTGATAAGAGATTAAGAGATTTTAATGTCATAAATCTAGTGAGACTGTGACAACTGGCTTCATGGCCTGTGAATATTCTTGACAATGTATAGTTACTATTTTAGACAGAGCCTAAGAGGACAACACAGGAGACATCCATGCAGACCAGGGGATGAACTGATTGAGAGCAGCTCTGCAGAGAAGGACTTGGGGATACCGGTCAATGAAAAATTGGATATGAGCCAGCAATGTGTACTTGCAGCCCAGAAAGCCAATCATATCCTGGACTGAATGACAGGAATCATGGCCAGCAGGTCAAGGGAGGTGATTCTCTCCCTCTACTCTGCTCTGGTGAGATGCCACCTGGAGTACTGAGTCCACCTCTGGCATCCCCAGTGCAAGACAGACACAGACCTGTTAGAGTGGGTCCAGAGGAGGGCCACAAAAATGATCTGAGGGCTGGAACACCCCTCCTATGGAGAGAGGCTAAGAAAGTTGGGATTGTTCATTCTGGAGAAGAGAATGCTCTGGGAACATGTGGCAGGTACACCTGCCCTGATAAAGACCAGGGCTTTCCGACCATTGAAACATAGCAGCGGCCGTGCGCCTTTACTTTTTGTGCCCTTACTTTTCACACCTTTACTTTTCACACCTTTACTTTTCACACCTTTACTTTTCAAGCCCTTACTGCCCTACTGTGGCTGTTGTCATGTACACAGCTGATGGTAGATAGAGCCCTCGGCCAATAGGAACAGGACATGACCATATATGGCCACAGGTCAGATTCGACTAGGGTATAAACAGAGTGCTGCTGGAGGGCAAATTGAGTTGGAACTCCTCAGAGCAGCAGGTCTGCAGTCAGGGACTCTCCCCTTGGGTCAGGACACCACCCAAGGTAACTCCTCGAGGTTGAGAGCCCTCGGCTTCTTAGGTGAGTGATTGCATATTTTGAACCATCATTCTGAAGCTTAAGAATTCTTAAGTTGGCTGTGTAATATTAATTCCCGTTTTCTTCCTGAACCCGTGGTTTATTATCGTTTCTCAGAGTCCTAAACACTTTTGATTAGAATAAATATTATTTTGAGTTACATCACCTGCCTAATTTGACTTTGTGCGCCTCTGTGACAGGAAACCTTATTGCAGCCTTTCAGTGTATAGAGGGGGCTTATAAGAGGGACAGAGGCTTTTTACCAAGGCCTGTAGTGATGGCACAAGGGGCAACAGTTTTAAACTGAAAGAGCGTAGATTTAGATTGGATATAAGGAAGAATTTTTTTGTGATGAAGGTGGTGAGACACTGGAACAGGTTGCCCAGAGAAGTTGTGGATGCCCAGCCACTGGAAGTGTTCAAGGTCAGCTTGGATGGGGCTTTGAGCAACCTGATCTAGTTGTAGATGTCCCTGCCCATGGCAGGGGGTTGGAGTAGATGACCTTTAAAGGTCCCTTCTAGCCCAAACCATTCTATGATTCTATGATTCTATGATTTGTAGCAGCATGATACTTTCTCAACATGGTGGACATTAATGGCAGTTGTCATTTCTGTTGGCAAATGCCACCTCTAACCATAAAATTCCTAATTCCTTGGGTTTGTTCCTTCTTCTTCCCTTTGTTTGTGTCCTGGTTTAGGCTGGGTTAGAGTTAATTTTCTTCCTAGTAGCTGGCATAGTGCTGTGTTTTGGATTTAGTATGAGAAACATGCTGATAACACACTCATGTTTTAGTTGTTGCTAAGCAGTGCTTACCCTAGGCAAGGTCTTTTTAGCTTCCCATGCTCTGCCAGGTGAACAAGAAGCTGGGAGGGGGCACAACCAGGACAGCTGACCCAAACTGACCAAAAGGATATTCCATACCATATGACATCATGCTCAGTTTGTAAACTGGGGGAGTTGGCCGGGGGGCAGCAATCGCTGCTCGGCGACTGGCTGGGCATTGGTCAGCAGGTGGTGAGCAATTGCATTGTGCATAACTTGTTTTGTATATTCTTTTATCATTATTATTATTGTCCTATTAAACTGCCTTTATCTCAACCCACAGGTTTTACTTTTTTTTTTCTGATTCTCTCCCCCATCCCACTGGCCAGGGGAGGGTGAGCAAGCAACTGTGTGGTGCTTAGTTGCCAACTGGGGTTGAACCACAACAGTTTGTTTCAGTATACAAGTTTCAGATGCTTTAGCTCTTCTGTAATTGCTACATTTGAAAAAGCTTTCTGTTGATGTATAACCCCCGTAGACCTAGTCTGTAGTTTTACAGATAACATCATAGAACATTGGCATCAGAAATTATGATGTTTTCTGGCAAAAGATGGAGAAGATTAGACTGAAATAAGTGTTGTATTATCAAATGTTCAAATATCAAATATTTTTGAAGAGAAAAAAATGTTCAACTTTATTTCATCTGCAACACTTATTACAATGTTTTTTTAAGAACAGAAATAAAATCTGCTTCTTTTTACTGTGGTCCATCCTCAGGACATAGGTCTCATGGAAAATGCTAGGCACTGCCTTGCAGACCTTCAAAGTAATTTAAAATATCAGTAGGTAATCTGATTCTTTTGCCTTCTCGTAAATTAGGTTAGATATGGCACTATCATACAGCTTACATACACCACAGCACACAATTTGTTGCAGTATTATGGTTTTTAAAGGGCCATGTGATCCATTCATCTCATCAGCCTTGCTATAAATAGAGACACAGTAGTCAATCACTGACCAAAGACCAATCTCTGCTATGCCTGTTGTAATGTGTATGTCTGTCCTGATATTCAGGAGTACTGAACTCCAAAAGCTCAAGTAGAAGGTAGGTACTCACAATTTGTAAAAAATTAAGCTAAGAAATATCCAAATACCAGTAAAAAAAAAGTCTGTTTTAAATAAACATATTGGAAAAATCTGTGCTGCATGGAAATCCTGAGGAAGATTATTTAAAAGTAGTTCTTATGTTATACATATAATACATAATGTAGACGTAGGATTTTTATGGTATATTGTGTTACACTTAAGATCTACTTATGGGCAAAAAGCCAAACAAATTTATTGTTAGTCTAATTAAAGTCTTAACAGCCTAATCAAAACTATAGCAAATATTATTATTAATCCAGTTACAATGGTACTAGCTTTTACTGTTCAAATTATTTAATCATTACAGGAAAATCTCATTAATAATGTAGCTAAATCTGTTATAAATGAACTTCTGAGTATCAATCCCTTTTCTCCAGTGGTACACACCCTGTCCATGCTCCTCTGGTTTCTAAAGAAGAATAGAGGGAAGGGGAGTTTATGTTGAGTTGTCAGCATCCCAAGCACCAGGAGAAGGTGCATGATGTTGATGGCCAGTGTTCCCTCCTCCTTAGTCTTGGGTCCAGCTGAGGTTACTTTTACGCATTTTCTAACACTGTGTGCTTATTTCGACTTTTTAAAAATGAGTTCCTATCTACAGTCATTCTACCTCCACCCATTAACTGCTTATTAATTGAAATTAAGTCCCAGTTACTTTGTTACTGAGTGGCTTCACAAGTTTGTTAGATCTTCACCATATACAGTATTCAGAGAACTAAGCTGAAACAAGTTAGGCAATAATCTCCTGACTGTTGGACAGCTGTTATCACAACTAACACAAGCTCAGGACACAAGCCAAAATATACCCCAAAAGACCACATTGACAGGTCATTGTAAAGCCTGTAGACTTTTCCTAGTAACAAAAAATCGTACTTATTGGGCTACAACTGGGTATTCTGTACAATGGTGAATTTCAACCTTATTTCAAATTTTATTTAATAAAAAATATTCTTTTTTATAAGATTTCCAGATATTTTCTACCAGAGGTGTAGTCCAGCCTTCAAATCACTTTCATACTCCTTTCACACACTTATAAAATTAAAACCCCCTTTAGTCAAATGCATTCGGATTTGCACGACTTAGATCAATTCATCTAGATAAGATGCAGTACAATTTAGAGAATCTTTTTTTTTGCACTTTTATATTTTTTAGCAAAATTTATTTTATATAAGATGTTTATTATTAATTCATCTTCAGGTACCTATTTTGAATGAAGTTTTTATTTGCCCTAAGGCCAAATCAGCTAGCAGATGTGGCAGGTGGACAACTATTCAAAAATTAATTCATGTAGATTGGCACATCTTCAATTATAATCCACTTGAAAACACGGAATCTGACATTTTGGAACACTGAAAACTCAAGGAGCCAGTTGGCAACCCAAAATTGTCACTTTCATACGTATAGTTGTCCAGCAATGAAAAAGGGAAAGAAATAAATCTGCCTTATAGGGAACTAAGGAAAGATGTTACCAGGATAAAGAAAAAAGTGTGACTTGGATTTAATTCATACTCCAGGATTAAAATAAAGACTAAATGCTTTGCTATAACACAGAGAGACCATTGTTATTGACTGATGCATTCTTATAATTAGAATATATTGTTGAATAGAAAGCAATCTTTTTTCTTGTCCAGACTTGAAATTTATAGAGTATTAAAATCCCGCCTTTCTTAAATGACCAATACTGACTGAATTTCCTATATTCACAAACCATAGAAAAAGGTTAACCTTAATTGCCAGTTTATTATGCTATTAACTACATTTTCGTTTCTGTTTTCTGAAGTTTTTCAAATATGCATTATACCTGAGCTAAAGAGATGTGTGCTCTAGAAATACTATACAACAACATCTAACTCTGTAATAATTAGCTTGCTACTAAGTTTAGTTTTAAAATGTGTTTGTTTATTTAGTGCACATGACTTAAGTGTCAGAGTTCAAGTACCTGATAAAGACAAATATTAAGTGAAGTACACTTGTTCAGAAAATAATTTTATTTAGCATCTTCAAGCAGGGCATAATTAAGTTACTCTGTCATACAAAAATGATGGAGGCTTAAATAAGTAACAGCTGGTTACCCCAATGGCTGTACAACTGCAGGGCAGCCTTTGGCAGGAAAAGCTGTGCAAACACAACCAATACATTATGCTAATGGGAACAATGTAATGAGCAAGGAAGCAGCTAAAATGGAATGACAAAAAGAAAAACAAAAAATCAAACAAGTCCCTTCAACCCTTAGCACACATTTCAATTGCAATTTGTGAACAGAAATCTTACAAAGGCTGTACTCAACTACTAGCCTTATCTAGAAATGTTTGTTGAGTCCATTCCGTATGTCAGAATAAGTTTAATGACAGCAGGATGAATCCACTCATGATTGGTCCTTTGACTTCAATGAATTTACACTGAATTGCTCCAAGAGGTGAATTGAACAAAATTAATAAAAATATTTTTTCATTAAATTTCTCTCTGATCTTTTAGAAGAAAAAATTAACTAACCTGCAGCATAAATGGCCAAAATTAGACTTAAAAATATGTGCATTACAAAAGTATTTCCTCACTGTTACTACTAATCGCTAAAAGTTTCACTTGGGTGCTTACTTGCTTTGGTGTCACTCTGGCGTTTTTTGTTCCATAATTCATTGTGACACTACTCCAGTAGAGTTTTTCTGTCAGGTTTCATTCACTGCAGAAGGCCATTATGAATCCTCTACCTACCTCTGGAGTAGGATGAAACCCCCACTGACCTGAACTGGATTTTAGAACCAGGCACCAGGTTCCTAGCTGCAGTGCAGAGGGTATGTTGCATGCTATACACGATACATTCTGTGCTGCATCTAACCCACAGCCCTTTCAAAGTCCACTCCAAAAGGACTTTCAAAATAGGACTTCTCAAAATAAGTCTTTTCCAATAAGACTTTTGAAAGAGCCTATACTGCTTTATAATCTAGGCCAAAAATCGTAATCTAGATTAGCCAAAACAGAAGCAGAGGACAGGGATTTCCAGGGGCGGAAACAACAACCTGGGTAAGTTTAAGGACAGAGCAGAAACTAGAGGAGAAGAAACACCTTAAGAGCAGTTAGCTTATAAACTGATGGAAACAGTAGGAATACATAGAGGAGTCTCTAATATACATCTTCCCTTGTATTTTTCACATTTAAGTATAACCCACCCTACTGCTGTACTACTACCACCAACCACATAGAAAGGAATCTGGTGCATATTGAAAGTTATCATTTTAGGCAAAAGTCTAATATGAACACCAACAAAATAAAAAATCTTAGGCAATATATTCACATTATCTATATTATGAAGTGCACAAACACAGAACACAGAGCAACTGTCCCTGCTCCACAGACTTTATTATCTAATTTTACATAAGGAATGTCAAAAATATGTCAAACAGCAGAAGACACTGATTTCATAGAAACTATGAGAGTACAAGCAATTTAGCAAGGAGAACTTTGCTTTGGGCCATTTCATGTCCCTCTGTGATGGCACATGATTGCTGTACAAACCTGGCCAGATTAATTTGTGCTGGCTACCAACAATGTTTTTATTGATTTCTAGTTAGGTGGCTTTGCATGCTCTGAATTTCACTTTGGCTGTCTTTCTTTGAGCTCAGATTAATGCATATATGCAAAATCTCAGCTCTTTTCCCTCAGTGTCGGTGCACCTATCATCTCAAGTGACCTGAGTACACCAATTCAGAAGAGAAAGGGAAGAACTACTACTTCTTTTATGCTATGCAAAAGCTTATCTGGTTTCTATAAGCATTCTTATTGTGGACTGCCTATGTTCTTCCTAGAGAGCGGAACTGGTAAAAACTCACCATTATTTCATAGGTCTGTCCAGGTGCAGATTTACCAAGGGGAAAAAAGGTATGTCAGGGCAAACATATCTGCATTTTTCCCATTGAATTACCTCAATAGCATAGCCTTGTCATGGCTTTAGTTTGCCCTTTTGCCTCCCTATGACCCATGTTTTGACACATTTTCATTACAATACTGGTATCTTCTTGCTCAATAGCTCCATCTATCAGATACAGCAGATCTTTATGCCCAACAAGCAGTTGCATCTATCAAATAAGGGTCATGCATGGAAAGAGAGGCAGGGGCATATTCTTAACCTGAAGAAAGTTCTGCACTAGGGCATCTGTCAGTGCCACAGGGCTAGTGCCAACCCTCACACACGGTTGTTCCTGCAGGCACACGTAGGACTGTTTTATGACTGCGTACACAGTCTGTGCCATGTACAATAGCCTGTCATGTGACAAAGCACATCANAATTTGATTACCAAGGTGTTTACTTACACCAGAATTCAGCAAGAAAACTACAGGGTGGTTTTAATGTGGCTTAGCTAACAATTCCCCAATATTTGTCTTTGAAGTTTCTCTATGACCTAGTCTCTTCTCTGTTTCTTCAGCAGGTAACCACACATTTATGGCATAGGCCTGACACAAATACTGTTTTCATGTGAGAACTTGAATAAGCTTTAAATTTCTTCTTTGTCAACCTGGAGGATTCTCATGGCAAGGCAGGATTTTGCTGACTCCCAAAGAAACGTGTGGTATGAAGATATCTTAGAGGA
>VYZW01061520.1:4478-17790 GCA_013401315.1 Balaeniceps rex | reverse complement strand
TAGGCTCACATTACATGTTTTATGAAAATGATACGATGCAAACAAGTATCCATAGCTGATTAATAATTAGTGGATCTGATTTGTATTTGTACACAAAATCACCTTTACACAATTCTAGCACAACAAAGTAATTATAAAAATTTAGTTTTAGGGCCACAACAATGTAAAGACACCTCTGTAAATATAAATCAGGACCAATAGGGTTCTCTTAGTTGGGTTATCAGTCAGAGCCTGAGCTTCAATATCCATTTTGGTTCTTCTTCATGTTCAGAAGACACTCCCCAGGGAAATACCAGAGGTGGTTTTTGTAGGTATGGAGGATGGCTGTCCCCCACCTCAGTCCCAATTTCTTGGCCCAATTTAAATCTTCCATTCAGAGAGAGAGCAGGTAACCAACTGCATGACCCTTTGCTTCCAAAGTTTTCCACAACTCCTACTGAATGTTTATCTCAACAATATGAATTTGAATGCATCTTCCACCCTTCCCACTGCCCCCTTACAACAACCCTATTTGTAAGAGATTTTGTAAGAAAAATATATAAATATAGGTCAGGATACAGCTTAGCCAAAAGGTGGTGCTAACATGTCTGTGGAGTTGGTTAGCCAAAACTGTGTGGGGAAAACATAAAATTTGCAATGATGTAAATGTGCTACGAAGAGACATACATTTTAAATAATGAATGAGCATTTGTATTTGCTGTATGACATTGTGAATGTAAACAATTAAATTTTTACAGATAACATTCAGTTTCTATAAATGGATTATTAGATATTAGCAGCTTAGTGGTATTTCAGAGTTAAATAGGATAAATGAAAATATACTTGCATAGTAACTTTTAAATTTTGCAATTATATTACAACTCCTGTGACTGGCCTCTCTTCCCATTTAAAAAAATAAAAATAATTGAAACATCACAGAAAATACTAGAAACATACAAGTAGGATAAAGAGACAAACTGTACTTTTTGCCTAACCATACTTGCACATTTACTTCAACTTATATTAGGTTAGATTTAGCCTCTAAAATCTTGACATTTTCCAGAATCATCATCAAATCATACTGCTTAAATGTCGGGAGATGCATTTTGCTGGTGACAGTGCTGAAACTATGGTTGGGCAGTGGTGACAGAGACAGAAAGCAACTAATAGAAATATGAAGATTTCCCAGTTTTGTTAATAAAGAAGTCCACCAGAATTCTTCCAGCCTCCATGTAAGCAAAAACTCGCCAGGTAATTCAGTGGTGGAGTTATTTCCTTGTCTTCTTCCCCAGCATATTTATGCCATAATCTTTGAATGTGCAAAAATTGTAAGGCAGGTATGTGTGTGTAGAGCACAGTGCCCGAGGGAAAAGAGGGGGAAGCACTATAAATCATGTTATTTTCCAACAAAGGATTTTCAGTGAGAATGCTATAACCCATGAGTATCTCACTTCATCTGTGAGTTTACATGTAACACAGGTTTTAAAATCCTACTAAGCTACAGATTGCCAAAAGACAAAAGTTTCCCCATAATATTAGAGAATATATGTGTCGTTTGTTGGCAGAGACTTGCAGACTCTCAAAATTACTATGGATATGAGGTTTTCCCATGTCCTCTAAGAATTCTGCTGTCAAAAACTAGAGAAGAAAGTGTAGGTATAACTTATTCACTCAGCCACTTCTTCATCTCCCCTCCCTACATCACTGAGTTATTGCTGTCAAACAGCAGATCCTTCAAGCTCATAAAATGCTTCTCCAAGTGTACATTTTACTTTTTAATTTTACCAGAATGCACTAAATTTAAAGCAGTTTAAAACATAATCTTGGGGAAATACTCCTCCTCTCTCATGCGCTGCACTGAAGTTCCTTATTTTTCTGCCCAATTCTTATTTATGATGACGAGGAACTGGTGTAGAGTCTTGGTGCTGACAGAAAAACAGGGAAATCTTTTATGGAAAACCAGTTCTTCTATATTCTTTCATCTACTTGCATTTTGGGGGCAGTCCTCTTTCCTGACTGTGTGGGCAGTACCCTCCATACCATTAGACTATTCAGAAATTCTGCCATGCATTGTTTGATTTTAATGTTGATTTTCAAGTTAATGGTTTAAACCGTTGGAGGTGACTTTCCAACCTTGTTCTCAAGGTGGGATCATGTCTGTTGCAATCCTCTATAGTGGGAAATCTGTGGGTAAAAGACACTTGTCCACCACCTGTGAGGGGAGAAGAGCAAAAGGTGGTAACCTCACCAGCCAAGCTGGCGCAGCAGAGGCTGCACATTTAAGGATGTACTGAGTTAGGCTCATGTTATTTCAGTCTTTTTCTGCAACGTTGAGTTGTAACATGAGAGTGCTCCTTGCAGTTGGGATGGAGTTGTAAGCATCTTTTGTTTGAGGGGCTGATCTTTAATTTTGATAGCATGCCTAGTTATTCTAACATGCAAATGAAAAAAATCCAGCTGGATTTTTCATGTGTTTCTTCATAACATCGCTTTGGTTGTTAAATGGTGTCAGCAGCTTCTCGGACATGGTTGCTGTACTTCTTTTATTTGAAAAGAAGGAAAACATAATAACAGTTTCAGGATCTCCTGATCCTTTACTCTCAGCAGGTACGTAACCCCCAGAGTTGGTCACAACTAGATGGAATAAAAAATTACGAGCCATTTTGGAAAATTTTGGCAGCATGACTCTGTTTTTTGCTCTATTCTTACTTCGACTCAAGGTTTTAATTGTTGCATTTTTGAAAGGGAAGATGAAAGGGCAGATAAACAGTCTCGAATTTTCTTAACTTTTGAGGATGCAAAGTGGTCAAATAGCATAGACTGAACTGTTTTGTGGTAGTGGCTCACAACTTTTCCAGGTTCCTGGCCTGCACTAAGAGCAGAAGTTCTATGTATTTAGCAAAATAGCTAATCGCTAAATTTGACCTAAATTCAAATATATATCATGTGCCTATATTTCCTGCAAATCTGTGTGCTAAGCCAAGCTGACGAGGTTCAGGAGGCGATAGTTTTACACCTTGCTTTTTACTTTCTTTCTGCAGGTGTGACCATGATTATTATTTCTATTTTGTTTACTTTGCAAACATGTTGATCTTTAAATGTAACATCTGGTGATCAAGATAACTAAACATGCTTCTACAGTTTCCTATCAGGTTTTCGTCAAATGCACAGAAACTGCCTTCAACATCTATATCCCTGTCAGTATTATTAATGGAAGAAAGAATCTGTGCGGAACAAACGTTTGGTTTTCTTCATTATCCGCCACAGGAATTGTTATTACAAATGGGCAACAGAAAAGATATTAAGCATCAGAAAAGAAAATGTGAAGGGATATCTCGGACTTTAAAACTTGTATATTGCAGAGCCTAAAAATACTCAAAAGCATATTTTTCCTGACTGTAAAGGGTAGAAACTTTTGCATCTGACTTTTTATAGACCAAGTCAAATGCTTATAATAGAAAATGAACATAAATTCTTGAACAGTTTGGAAATTGAAAAGATTGATTTTCTTTACATATATGGCAATTCACTGGATAAATAATAAAGAAAAAAAAGATAAAGAAACCATAAACCATAGACACGCACTACTAGAAATAGTGTGTAGTATTTTCTTATGAAGGAGTGACTACATCAGTGGATAAGGGAAGAGCTATGGATGTCATCCATCTGGACTTCTGTAAGGCCTTTGACACAGTCCCCCACAATATCCTTCTCTCTAAGTTGGAGAGATAGGGTTTTGATGGGTGGACTGTTCGGTGGATGAGGAATTGGTTGGATGCTTGCATCCAGAGGGTAGTGGCCAATGGCTCAATTTCCAGACAGAGATCAGTGACAAGTGGTGTCCTCAGGGGTCTGACCACTACTGTTTAATATCTTCATCAATGACATAGGCAGTGGGATCGAGTACACCCTCAGAAAGTTTGCAGATGACAGCAAGCTGAGTGGTGTGGTTGACATGCCTGAGGGACAGAATGCCATCCAAAGGGACCTGGACAAGCTTGAGAAGCGGGCCCGTGTGAACCTCATGAGGTTTGACAAGGCCAAGTGCACCTGGATCAGGGCAACCACCAGTATCGATACAGGCTGGGGGATGAAGGGATTGAGAGTAGCTCTGCAGGGAAGGATTTGGGAGTACTGGTGGATGAAAAGCTGGACATGAGCCAACAATGTGCACTCGCAGCCCAGAAGGCCAACCATATCCTCGGCTGCATCAAAAGAAGCGTGGCCAGTAGGTTGAGGGAGGTGATTCTGCCCCTCTGTTCTGCTCTCGTGAGACCCCAGCCAGAGTACTGCATCCAGTTCCAGGGCCCCCAAAATAAGGACATGGAGCTGTTGGAGCAGGTCCAGAGGAGTGCCACAAAGATGGTTAGAGGGCTGGCACACCTCTCCTATGGAGAAAGGCTGAGAGAGTTGGGGTTATTCAGCCTGAAGAAGAGAAAGCTCCGGGCAGACCTTACTGCAGCCTTTCAGTACTTAAAGGAGGCTTATATGAAAGATGGGGACAGACTTTTTAGCAGGGCCTGTTGTGACAGGACAAGGGCTAATGATTTTAAACTAAAAGAGGGTAGATTTAGACTAGATATAAGGAGGAAATTTTTTACGATGAGGGTAGTGAAACACTGAAACAGGTTGCCCAGAAAGGTGGTAGATGCCCCATCTCTGGAAATATCGAAGGTCAGGTTGGATGGGGCTCTGAGCAACCTGATCTAGTTGAAGATGTCCCTGCTCATTGCAGGGGGGTTGGACTAGGTGATCTTTAAGGGTCCCTTCCAACCCAAACTATTCTATGATTCTATGATTTCCAGCAACTGCAAAATGAAAGCAGAATGATGTATAGAATTTAAATCAAGAGGTGTTATTAGGCTTTTTGAATGAAATTATGGCTGAATAATACTCCCGCAATTCCACCTTAAGACATTTACCCACTTCATTTAAATAGTCTTAATTTTTAAAAAAGTATAATTGTCTGCATAATTTTTTTTTTTTTTAATTACTGTGGGTCTCTGGCAAGTTTCTGGTTCATACCCTTAGGTTTCTTTCATCAGAAATTTTGGAATTTGCCCGAGTTTATGTTGTGTTATACCTACATAGTTTCATTATGATTTATGAGGGAGGAGTGAATTGCTCTTTTTCCCTGTGTGCTGAAGGTCTCCTTGCTGCATCCTGCTCCTCTGCAGACTGATCTGGAACAGAAACACGTGCTTGGGCTGCTTTGCACAAATGAAACAGAGTACCAGAAAATCCATGCAGGAAATGAGCAATGTATACGCACAGAGAGCCATTTGCAGAGGCTTATATTGAGTCCTATATATTAGATTGTATTTACGCTGATTTAGAAAATAAAAATGGTGACAGTTCATGTCAAGAGACTTTTGTTGTTGTTGCTCAGAAGTAATTGTAACTGTAGAGTTGATTTAGACCCATACCTGTGAACACACAGATAGAGCATTTTTGTGTCCTTGACGTTTTTTAAGGTCAGGTCCAGATGTGTGTACTGAGAGAGAGGGGGATGAAATAGTAATCAAAATTTGTTAAAATGACATTATGACATTTTTATTAGATCCAAATATGTCCATTTCTCCTGAGAATTAGTGCATTGTATATAATACGGTATTATTTACAGTTCATTGTTGTTCTGCTTTCTGATGTTTTCTAATAGCGAAAATCAGCTGCTATCTGTACCAAGCAACTGTGGACACATGGTCTTTACGAACAGAATCAAAAACTTCCAGCTGGTTGCAACTGTGAAAGAGCAGTGTTTACATTTCTGATTGTTTTATGTTTTAGCTAATCCTTAAAAGTAAAAGGAGATGCACTTCTCCTGATATAGCACAAGAACTAGAGAGTAAGGGAGCAGCAAAGTATGCAACAGCAGTGCGAGTCCCAGAAAAGTCTGGGGAAGAACCATGTGTCGGAGTGAGATAGTGTTTTTGGAGCAGCAGTGTGAACAGCGGGAT
Source organism: Balaeniceps rex (assembly GCA_013401315.1). Taxonomy (NCBI): domain Eukaryota; kingdom Metazoa; phylum Chordata; class Aves; order Pelecaniformes; family Balaenicipitidae; genus Balaeniceps; species Balaeniceps rex. Next base: position 11,854 of record VYZW01061520.1, on the reverse strand, counting down.
GCATCACCTGCTGCTGGAGCACGACGTACAAGGCAAGCCAAAGAGAGCTTTTCTTCTAGCTGCAATCAATTAAGGAATTAAGGAAAATAAAATAAAATAAAAAAAACCTTTCAGTCCCATCACTGAAAGTGGCTCCAATTTAATGGAACTCTAGAGCAGATATGATAGTGTTGCTTTTATTGAAAATCATTTCAGATTCTGTCTTTTGTGCTAAGTTTAATAGCAACAGCTAAAAAGGAGATGTGAAAATAGCGTTGCCATCCAGATGAATGTTGTGCAGTTTTCAAATTGCTCTTGCTGGTGGTTGTTTGGCTTCTCCTGCTCTTTTCCTGTTGTGTATCTCCATATTCTTAAGTGAATTATATGCAGTGTAGAGATTTTAAAGGAATTACTGGAATTCAAATGTTTGTTCTGCTTAGCAAACTGGGTAGGTTTGTCCTCCCCACCTGACTAGTAGGGTTCACTGGAAAGAAGACACGTGAGGGAAGGTATTTGCTGATGATATATCTATTTACAAGGCTGAAGAAATATCTTCACTTAAAATTTCAAATTAAGCATGTATATCTCAAACCAATGTGCCCTTATTTGCAGAAGGGGTGAAGTGGACTATTGTGACCAAACTTTGAGTGGAGCTACTCAATTCAAAGTGCTGTACCACGCCTGGCATGAGTACGCAGTCACAAAGCCCAAAGGTTCATGAAAACAAGTCTACAGTCAAGGCAGGCCAGCAAAGTCATATGCATGTCATGCCAAGAGGTTTAGTAGGGACATATGCAGGGTGTTATCACAGATCTGGTGGGAGACTTCATATCTGGGAAGATAAGATGGGTTAATACAGGATAAAGTTTGGAAAAAAATTTTTAACGTGTAAAGTTAATTTCCACATCTTGGGTTTTCTGTGCAAGAGGTGGTTTTCCTGGGAAAATAAGAGGGAAATTTATGACACTTCTGCTGCTCTGTGTGTGTGTCTTAGGATGATGATACAGACATTTCTCATGTGTTATGTAGCTTACTTTCTACTGGTGTGTGAAAGCCCAGAGCAAACTGTATGATCAACTTTAAAAAGCATCTGTATTTATAGGATGTGTTCAATTTAGGGTTGTATTCTGGAATATATTCTATGATATGATAAATTTGAGTATAGATCACAGGATAACTCAGGCTGGAGGGGACCTCAGGAGGTCCCTGTCCAACCTCCTGCTCAAAGCAGGTCACCTCTGGGGTCAGACTGGGCTGCTCAGGGCTTGACCTGATGGGACATGAAAACCTCCAAGAATGGAGATGGTGCAACGTCTCTGAGCATCCTGTGTCATGGCTGGGCTGTCCTCATGGAGGAAAAGCTGTTCCTTACCTCCAACCTGAACTTCTCTTGTTTCAGCTGAGGCCTGTTGCCTCTTGTCTTTCCGACAAGTGCCTCTCAGGGTGCAGTGAGGGCCAGCACCTCCCCAGGGAGCTGAGGGCGGGCAACGTGGCTACCTCTCCAGGGCCTGTCTGCCATCCCAGCCAGGGAGCAGGGCAGGGGAGCCAGGCAGCCCCAGCTCAAGGTGAGCTTTGATGTTGCTAACTCCATCCCTGCATGCCTGGGCAATGTTCATGATGTCCTCCTTTGTAGCCTGTCACTGCTCCCAGTTCCTGCATGCTGTCTTTTAGTGTAGGAGCCCCGTCGTGAATTCCCAGTTTAGCCACAACACTCTCCTGATGGATCCACATGTTTTTCTGAGTTTTGGGATGGACCATTCTCACACTTGGAGGAAGCCGACCTTAAAGCTCTACCAGATTTCCTGACCTCGCTCTCTCCCTCCAGAGCTGCCTCCCGTGGGATCCCAAATACTGGTTCCTTGAATAACCCAAAGTCTGCTCTCCTGAAGCCCAGGGCTGTGCTTCGCTACTCTCCTTCCTCTCTCTCCCCTCTGGATCATGATCCCTGCTGTTTCATGGTCACTACAGCCAAGGCTGTCTTGGATTATCACATTCCCAAACAGATCTTCCTTGTTGGTGAATAGCAAATCCAGTTGTGCACCAGCCCCGCTGGCCACTCCAGGACCAGTGTCAAGAAGTTATACTTGACACCCTCTACAAATCTTTCTGACCACTTGTGTCCCACCATGTTGGCTTTCCAGCAGATGTCAGGGAAGTTAAAGTCCCCTACAAGAATCAAGGTCAAAACTTCTTCAAGTTATTTAAGGAAGGTTTCTTTCATTTCCCCCCCCGATCAGGTGGTCCCACTGCAGTGTCACACTCACTAGCCTCTCCTCTGCCTCTGATGCATAGCTCTCACCCAGCTGTCCTCCATCTTTTAGCAGAGTTGTGACATCCAATCTTCTTCCTCACTGCCCTCCTCATCATCCCTGCCTCTCTTTCCTGATGAGCTTGTGTCCATCCCTCACTCCACTTGTGCAGTGTCCCGCCCTGCCTCTGTTGCTCCAACAATGCTGTAGCTCGGTGACCACACAAGGAGCTGCAGTTCCTCCTGTTGGCTTCTCATGCTGTGTGCATCTGTCTACACATACTCAAGGCAGGTGGCCCTTCACCCTGCTCTGTAATTCCTCAAGTCTCTCTTGCTCCTGTTGCTCTGCATCCTTTTGATATGTGATGACCTCAGCTGAACGCCAGTTCGGTAGTGTGATATGCAGTATCTGTTTCTATGCTTGTGAGGGACGGCTGGTTTCTAACATGACGTAGTTATTAGCCATTGAATTCAGTCAAAATATAAAAAGAAACAACAATTAAGATTTATGAAATAATTGTCTTACAAAAGACTATTGAAAAGGAGAAACAATAACAAAAAAGCTGAAAGAAAAAGCATTGCTTGGTGCTGTGACAACTAAAGATGTGGCTGCAGATAAAATTATTGTTGGTGGGCTGAAAATCTAAAATTTTAATGTTCGCTCTGCTTTCACCAAGTGCCATGAATGAAATTTTCTGCATGCCTTACCTTCTTTGTAATCAGATGGTGTCAGACTGTTACTTCATGTAGCTTCATTTGCTAATGCAAACCCCATGTTTGGTACGCCACTGTTGATAATACATAACTGAGTGATGCTTCACTTCCCTTCTCTGACTAAGATGATCTGAGCTCCTCTGTTGCTAGATGAGTTCATGTGTGATTGGGCTACTTTCAATTATAGAGTACTGAAAGCTTTGAATTCTTGCTCTGGGCTAGTTATTAACGTTGGTATCACACTGTGATAAAACCACATTTGTAATCTTACAGTACTTAAAATACACAAAGCATCACAACTGTTTGAGATTTACTGGCTTCCCACTGCTCAAGTTCACTTTGTCAACAGTAGAGGAAAGTCAGCTTTGAGTTCGTGGTAAAATGGAGAGAACTGGAAGAAGCAATCGTTGTTCAAAAGTCTTCTGTTGGCGAGGGGAAAATTACAGAGTAAGTACAAATCTTCTGCTTAGTTTAATTAAAAAAAAAAAAAGTAAAATAACCCCTGCCCCTCAAATCTCCGTAACATATGGGAATTATAGAAACATTGATAATAGTTAAGAAATGATTAAGTCTTATCTCTTCACAAGTTAAGGTTACCTTAGGTTCCTGTGGATGGTATTTAGATCTTAACTGCAAATTTTTCCCCAGGAAACATAGGAAGACAAACAGTGCTTAAGATCAAGAATATTATAGTCTGGACATGGGAGAGCTGAGCTGAGGTAGGGTTTCCTCAACTCATCAGCCTGGGTAACTTGTGTTTTGTGTTATCCAACTTCTGCCCAAGCAGTTAAAGGTCTTTCTGCTTTTCCTTTGCACCAAAAGCTTTCTGTCAATACATTTTTGCTGCAGAAAGCTTTGGCTAACTCTTTTTGAGGGTTTTGCAGAGAGAACGCATGATCTGAACCTTCACAGCAAATTAAAACGTGACTGCATCTGCTGGCAGTGGCTCATAATTTTACACATTGGTAGGACCTCAGAGAATATGTGACTGCATTGAATGCACTGTTTCTATTTCACACTTTGACATCTGTGAGCAAAGAGGTTAATATACCAATGGATAATTATATATTTGAGCACCAGCACCTCACTATTTAGTAATAACTTTTAATTTATAAGCATAACTTTATGTACAGGAGTTGATTTGAGCTTTCTCTGGCTTGCACAGGAAGGAAGTTTCCCTCCAGACCATGCAGAGAGAATTGGAGAGTGAGGCACTGCAGCCAAAATAAGTATACTCACAAAGCAGGTAGGATTTCAGAGTTTTGGTGCAAGACATCTGGTGGCCTTCAAATATGATATCTCAACTATTTTCTGTATGAGGGTTTTAAAATTTATTTGTTGTTTTATGCATATTGCTATCCATTTCATGGATGGAATTCTGGACCATGAGTGTTTCTAGATCTATATTCCTATAGTGAGCTGGTGTCACACCACTAGAGATTTTCAGATTATGCTGGCAAATACAGACACATCTTTTCCATTGAAAGAAACAGAAGACATCCCTTAGCTGACTTTGGAAATCTAGGTGCTATATTTTATTTAGTCTTGAAATAAAGAATGTCCATTTTATTGTGTTCGTTTTAATCAAACTTTTCCTCAACAAGCTGTTGACATGGATATTTAGAAACAAGCTTTGCTTGTCTTCGGAGAAGATGCCACTGTTTGTGCAGATGGGCTACCAGCTCCTTTCTCATTCCTAAATACTGCTGTAGCTGTACCTCTAGTGTGTCACTGTATGATACATGTGCAAATTATCTATGAGGGATTCACTCTGATTTTCAGCAGCTTCAGAAAGCACATTTATGTGTTCGTGTATTTGGCAGCACATATCCAGAAAGATTGCTAGTCAGGTAGAAATGTCATTCATGCCGCGCTCTGATAAAATTTAGATAAACAAAATTTGGAGAGGAAACTGAAGAAGAGATTCATCGAGAAATGACAAACTGTTAGAAACTGCCTTTTTGAAAAATGCAGAATAACATCAGAAACCAAAAGAGAGAAAGTTTTTGTGACGACCACAGCATGAATCCAGCTTTTATCTTTACTAAGAGATAACGTATTCACAATATCCCATTGTCTTTCCTTAGAGGGAGTTTCAAAGATGCCTGAGGAAGACTCCTACTGTCTGTTAGCTCTAATTTCAGTGCTATACTGAAATTATACTGGGCTGCTGTTTCAGTTTGGGGTTTCTGAATATCCAGCTTGAGAGTACTGCGGGTGCACAGGAGCAATGTGTTTGGAGATGGGATCAGGAGCTCTGCAGCTCCATCACATAACACCCTTGGAAAAATATCTGCTACCCTGAATCATGGGGGGGGGGCGGGGCATCTGTATTTGTGTTGGATATCTTACTTCATTTGCAAGTTTTGGTATACAAAGAATGAGCTTGTAAGGGACTGTTTAAATCAAAATGGATGAGATGTACAAAGAGTGGGAAAATGGAGCTTCTTTATTCCCTGTGTTGCAGAGCAGGAAGGAGGTAGTAGGGAGGGACTGAGTGACATGACAAATCTCTGGAGAGATCAGCTTCAAAACTGAAGCCAAGTTTCCTGAGTACAATATTTTAATAAAAATATCAACAGCTTTTATTGGAACTGAATATATGTGCATATACATATCGATTAGGGAATTGGAGATTGCTGTGATGGAGTGTTTCAAAGACTGAAAAAGCAGGACAGTACTAAATTCGTTCATTAACAACACACTCCTGGCTAGTGATCAGTTCTTAGACAATATTAATCATCAGTGCTATGTACACAAAACCATTATTCTTTACCACTAATGTTCTAAATTAGCTGTAAGTACCCAAGACCAGGGAGGCAATGCCTTCTTGTGCTAGTGGCCATTGTCCCTGGTGGTCCTAGAGGCTGAGGTCCAGGTGAACAAGCTGGAGAGCTCATCAATAAGAAAACGCCAAGCTGAAGAGGGCTGTCATCTTTCTTCTCCCATTTTCCTTGCTGATGCCCGATGTTTTTATGCTGTTGTCCTCCCTAAAAGGAGAATGTGTTGCTGCTTATCTTATTTTCTTTTGTCTTGCCAGCCATTCTTCCTGTGTATTCAGCGCTCTACAAGTAGTCTCCTGTTCTTCTCTTGTTCATTTTCTGAAAAGCTTTGTTGGGTGCCTCCTATATGCAGCTATACAAATCTCTCTTTACCCTTTTGGTGGTTGCATTGCTCGCATACTTATACATTGTGCCTGGTTATTTCACCACAATATTACAAAATACATGTATACCACAGACAGTTACACTAGTTTAGTATGTTTATTTCTGGATTCAAGGCAAACTAATATTAATGATATCTGGGCTAATAGTAATTACATCCTGAGTGGTAAATTTATAATGTATAAGTATAATGTATAAGGCACCTAATTTGGCTATAGTTTCCTAGTATTGATTTGGGAAGCACTGTGATAAACTATTTTTCTACAGAAAGTAAGCAGCTTGTCAACTATTTGCTCATATGTGAGACAGATAATGCTTACTGTATGTACAGGCTGGTGAGTTGAATTTTAATTGCTTTACATGCATTAAATCGGTATTTGCATGTATGCAACCATCAGATCAAACTATTCTTTGAGTATTTAAAAGAGGAAGTAATATATGCATTTGAGTGGACATACACATGTGTATGTTTGGGCTTTTCAAACTGGATATACTCAGTGAGTGAATCCAGAGCCCCTTTGACAGCCAAGTCTTGTAAAAGAGTACCAGACTTTATCTGGGTCTGTGTGGGATTTCATGTTGCTGTTTGTCTTTTAAAGCCACTAGTACATTATGTTGCTATGGCTACTCCATCACAAAACTCTGTTACCAATGCATTAATGTGCTTTAAACTCAGTGTTTTCCCAGCTTATTTCAAATTCTATTGTATTTTTCTCTGGTGAGGGATATTTTTGGAAAAAGTTTGCATTAGGGAGGGCTTCAAGACCTCTTGGTGTAACAGATTAAGATTTTAGTGTTTAGCTGTCCACTCTAGCCCTTTAATGGATCTTTTTAACTCTGTTGTTGAGTGGCAGGAGGGAATGAGCATTTGTGCCCTGGCTGTTTCGATTCACACTCTGGTATTACTGGTAGATTAAGCTAGTATACTAAAACACAGATCGGCAGAGCTGAGGTGCCAGGTATGTATTCTTCCAGGATCGGAACAAGCTACTGGACTTTAAGAGTTCCTNATAATATCCTAGGCATCTAATGCTCCCAAAATTTTGTGGTGTCTCAGTGTTGTCAGTGGCAGCTAGTCTGGCATTAGCCAGCAGCAGCAGGTAATTGTCTTGGTGCACTATTGCCACTAGCAGTCAAGGCTCCCTAAAGATTTGCTAATAGCTAGAAAGGGTGAGTCTCTCCTGTACTGTGATCACGCTGAGAGAGCAGCTGCCAGAAAAACAGGCATTTCCCTCCTGGAAATGGTGATAAAATGTCTGGTGATAAAACTG